>PVJO010017239.1:0-39767 GCA_004026905.1 Hystrix cristata | reverse complement strand
CTTTCTTTCTTTCTTTCTTTCTTTCTTTCTCTCTTTCTTTCTTAATTCTGTTTTAGTTACTTTTCTCTCGTTGTTGGGACAGAATACTCGACCCCCAAAGTTAGGGGAAGAAAGGTTTATTAGCTCACAGTCTGCAGAGGTTTCAGTCTATAGTCCGCTGGGTCCGAGGCAGGGCGGGCCGGCGTGGCCCACCGGCAGCGGACCGCAAAGTAAAGTGAGGAAAATGCAAGGAATGTATGCAAATAAGCAATGCAAACAAGCAGCTAGTTAGCTTCTTCCTGTATCTTTTATCTAGGCTACCTGCCCCCAGGGCGGCCCGCACTCCCACCCCCAATCTCAGTCTCACATCCTTGATCCCAGCAGAACCATGCCAAACCAATCAACGGATCAATTTAGTAATCACACACTCTAGATCCAGCTATCTCTTACCACATGAGGCTTTGGGGGACATCTAGACACAAACCATAACACTTTCTTTCTTTCTTTCTTTTTCTTTCTTTCTCTCTCTCTCTTTCTTTCTTTCTTTCTTTCTTTTTCTTTCTCTCTCTCTCTTTCTTTCTTTCTTTCTTTCTTTCTTTCTTTCTTTCTTTCTTTTTCTTTCCTTCCTTTCCTTCCTTCCTTCCTTCCTTCCTTCCTTCCTTCCTTCCTTCCCTCCCTCCTTCCTTCCTTCCTTCCTTCCTTCCTTCCTTCCTTCCTTTCTTTCTTTCTTTTCTTGTTTCCCTCTCTTATCGAAGCCTGAACAATTCTCTTAAACCTGAAAATAGGTTCAGCCATTCCTTTGCTTTGCAAATGTCCTTTTCCACCTATGAATAGACCATATCTTTTCACCAATAAAATAGGCTTTTCTATGAATCGACCATTATTTTTCTGTGGGTGAGCCATCCTCACCCACCCTCCAAACCAAATGACAACAGTTTGATGCACTGTAGAGTTTTCCACCACCAAGAACACATACATTTTCCCAGTTCTGGACTGTAGTACATCTCACTTTCTGAATGTTTGCACTCCACTCTTGAGTGTATACTTAAATTTCTGCCTAATAAACCCTCTTTGTGCCTCTTCCTGACAGGTCCTGAAAATTACTTTTCCATGGCTGAAGTGTGTTAGATTCCTTATTTCAGCTTTAGGAACCCCTTCAGGCCTTGTCTGATGATATTTCCTCTCGGCTAACATGAGGCAAGAGGTAAGAGAGGAATCAGGACTGCAACTTTTCTAAGTGCAGCTGAAGGCTTTCCATTTTTTTCTTCCTCAGTTCTCCCAATTCCTTGGGTTTTGAAGCATAACTTATTTCTTTTTCTTTTCCCTTTTACTCTCTCCCTTTTTACAAACCTCTGCAGCATTAGGTTTTTCCTTTTCATCAGTCAGAGGCACCCAAATCGTTAGCAAAACTAGGGCTTACATACAAAAGCACTGAAGAAAAGAGGCACTGGCTCCCTTTAACCAGAAATGGAAAGAGCCATAAAGTGGTATCCTCTATAATGCATAGTACTCTATTTAGGTACTCCTTCAAATCAACATACCCTATTCCTGGGTCAGAAGGAACAAAAATTTGCTAATCAGGGAGATACATACAAGGATAGACCCATCAAATGTCTCATTCAAAGTTTCTCATACAGCCAGTAAACTGTGAAGAAGACTTTGGGGTCACACCCTACACCATGGAAAGCAATCTTTTAAAATCATGTACATCTTTGGGTCCTAAACACTTTACATAAAAGGAGATCCTCCTCCAACTTGCTTTTTTATTTTTATTTACTTATTTATGTGAGATGGGGTCTCTCTAAGTTGCTCAGACTGGGCTTGAACTTTTGATACTCCCATCTCAATTTCCTAGAGTGCTGAGATTACAGGTATTTGCCACCACACTGTGCTTTAAATTGCTTTTTAAATTACCTTTCTCTTCTCCTAAAAAAAAAAAATCCCCTTCTTGTCCCTTCTCTCTCACTCTAAGGCTTTCATCTGTCAGAAAACTCAAAGATTTAAATTTTCTGATATTAGTTATCAGGGAGAGGCAGTAAGCTGGAGGGTGGAGGTGGAATCAATAGGAGCTGAGTAGCTCAGAAAGTTTTCTCATGGCTCTGGGGACAGTCGTTAGGTCTTCACTTGGGTAGGGAAGAGGGGATCCCACCTAGTGTGTCCCACTACACTGGAAGGGAGAGGGGAAGCATATAGTCTTTGTTTTTCAGTTGGGAGGAGAGGCTCAGAGGTCTGCAGGAAGGGCTCCATTTCAACCTTTCCCAACTGTCTGCCATGACTTTTCTGGGTCCCAGGGTTGTCTGTCCTGGTTCTTTGGGCTGCCTATAGGTATTTTCCAGCAGCCTCATAGGTCAGCTTCTCTAATGCTAGCTTGCTTCCTCCCTCCACCTTATTCAATTAGGGTATTAGCCTCAAGTTTATCTCCCTATCTAAAATGGTATGCAATTTGTAGTTGCTAAGTGATGTCTCCAGACTTTTTAAACCCTCTGTGATTTCCTTGTGTATGTTACAGTATTAAAAAGATATAAAAAGATCTCTGAGTGAATCTTTGAGTAAAGCCCAGCTATTGTATACAAATTACTTTTCCTGACTTTCTAATCTGTTGATGCAGCAGGACTGGCAAATGTTGCTGATCTCAGGAAAGATTTCTGTGTTAGTGGTAGGGACACCTAGACTAGTCTTGACAGAAAGTGGGGCAAGTTTTGGCCTGACACGGATGAAACAGGCTGAACACGTGGCTTGACCTTAGTTTGGGGTGGGCTTCATATGAAGCACGACAGGAAAACTGGGGCTAGCTGCGTATACAGACTAACCTTGGTTTGGGGCAGACTGCATGTGCAGCATAACCCCAGGAAAACTGGGATGAACTGCCTTGGGCCGTCTGACCTTGGCAGCCTAAATAGGATCCTGTCTTTTCCATTTTTTTCTATTTTACTCTCTTTTCTCTCTTTCCAGCTGTACACAAGAGGGATTTTGAAGGCATGCAGTGCATCTTACTGGAGTATGTATGGGCAACTCAATACCTATCCTGGAAATGTCACCTTTAGGTTATATTTCCTGAGATTGGGACCATTTTAAAATGGATGATTTAAAAAGGAAAAATATGATATTCCCATACAACCCAGTTTGAACTCAATATAAATTAGAAAGTGGAAGACATGCCTTCAAATGGAACTTTAAATTTTAACCCAATATTCCAACTTGATTTGTTCTATAAGAGGGAAGAAAATAGAAACCCTTTATGTAATAGGGCTTTGGGTCCAAAATTACAAAGACTTGTACAATCTATTACGCCCCACATGCCATTAGAACCAGTCAGAACTGGTTCAGAACCTGAAGAAGTTGAACTCTTGAGTGCCCCAAGCAGAGCACCCTACATGCCTGTACCACCAGTAACAAAGCCAGAAGAGGCTCCAGAGACCCCTGAGAAGGCCAGGACCTAGTTCAGTTGCTTCCTCTGCTCCATTTTTCCCAGGGCTACTTCCCCCCAAACCTCATTATCAGTGTATATATCCCCCATTACCAAAGAAATTTAGCACTGCCAGTGTAAAAACAAGCAGCACTTCTTATTATCCCACTGATTGAAAACCTCCTAATATTTGTCAGCTTCAAGAAGTCTTGAGGATGGGGTGGGTAAAGAGGGTGTTATAAAAAATACATGTTCCCTTTTCCACAAATGATCTTACCCAGAGTAAACAAACATTTTGAGATGGGTTTTGGAGGACTCAGATTCATAGATGAGTCCAGACTATCACTTATGATCTAATTTGAGCTGATTTTTAAGTACTGTTTCCCACTTGCTGCACACTTGAAGAAAACACCTATATTTGAGCGGCAGTACACACTAAGGCTGATGAAGTGTGTGCCTAAAATAGTACCAAAGATGTGAGTACAGATGTTTTTGGGGTTCTCTACAACAGGAACAAAATAGAGGCAACTGGCAAGGCCCAGGAGAAATGATTACAGGCTTGAGAACAGGTACAATTAAAATGAACTTGGCCTCCTCAGAAAAACCCCAGGACTCCATATATGAAGAGGGACAGTATGCAATCAGGTGACTGCTACCACTGTAGAGAGCCTGGATGCTGTAGCAGGAATTGCAGTAAGTGAGGGGCTTCTTCACCAGGATTGTGCCTGCTCTGCAAGGAGAAATAACACTGGAAGCAAGACTGCCCTCATCTCCAAAGGGAGGTGAGTCCACCTGCTTCCATTTTCTCTCACCTGGAAGACTGAAGGTGCCTAAGGTATCTCAAAGTCCCTCTGAACAAAGTGGACATCACTCTGGAAGATCCTCAGGTAACTTTTGACATGGAAGGTAAAAATACTAGTTTTCTTTTATACTAGATCTTCATTTTCTACCTTACTCTAATACCGTGTATTTCCTGCCCCACCCCCTATTTTTGGGTGCTGGAAGTCAAACTCAAGGCCTTGTACTTGCAAGCACTCTAGCACTTGAGCTAAATCCCCAACTCTCCCCTCGCCGTCTTTTTTATTTCTTACTCAGACTGACAGCATATCTAGGCCGTCCTATCAAACACCTATTTAATTTCTCATGAGAAGAACTGAAGATAGCACTTTCTGATTGGTTCCAGGTGCAGGGCCTGGATCCATGTGCCCAGGATCTCAGTGACTGACAGGTCACACCCACTTGCCCAGGTAGCTCATCCTACCCTAATCTCTTACCTGTCTGTGCAATTTGACAGTTGTGGGTGTGCTCAGAAGAACCTGGCAGAGGTCCTCCCATTTAGAGAGAAGCTGATCTAAAGGTGACTCTCATTTTCAAATTTCAAGTAAAACATTATCGCCAGATTGAATTTTAGGAACATGAGTTGCAGGGTCTGGTGCTAGAAGGACTTTATTACCATATTTTAGTACAGCCTTCTAAACCTTGTGGCCACTGTGCTCTTTCACAGTGGTCTACTTTTACTCTCCAGAGTGTACTTCATTTCATACTTTAATTGCTCTGCATTTCCTCTGCAGAGCATATTTCTTTTCTTATCTTTAGTACCCTTAATGAATGAAAAAACTTGCTACCTTTTTCATTTCTCTGACAAAGTCTTTGTCCAGAACAGCAAGAACCTAGAATCTTTAGAAAGAACACTCCAGAATGCAGTAACAAGGGCACTTATTATAGATTCACTTATCGAAATTAAATCTGATCCTTTTGAGAGATTACAGATCAAGAAATCAAGGAGACACAGAGCTGTGATTTATACTCTTGGGAGCATTTGGAGGACTTGTGAATATTATTCAAGAGCTAGTTGATGAGTAGAAAAAAACACTGCTCTTTCAATAAGCATTTAGAAGATACTCACTTTATCCCTAAGTGCTAAGGATATAGCATAAATAAAACAGGGTCCTGACTCTAATCCACTGTCTATTAAAGGAGGCAAACATGTAAATAAAAATTATCATAAAGCTGGTAAGTGCTACAACAAAAAAATAAAGTGCTAGAGATCACTCTAGCCAGAGCCAAAGCCAGAGATCACAGAAATCCTGCCTGAAGGTATCAGAAAAGATCCAGGGAAAGAGGAAAATCAAGAAGAGGGTGGTATTTCAAACAAAATGACACAAAATAAAAAAGTGCAAAGGTAAAGAAGAGTATGGTATCTTCCAAAATTTATATATTCTTTAATGTAATTAGAAGGCAGATTGTAAGGAGAAATAGCTGCTTATCAGATGCAAATTTAGGCAGGCAGAGATCCTAATGGTCAGGAGTGCATCTGAAAGAGTTTTCATTTCAAGTAAGATTGACTTGACCAGATGTTGCATTCTTTTAAAAAAATATACTCTGAAGTCTGTATGGAAAAATATTTATTAGCTTCTGAAACCGGATACAGAGAAATAAATTTAAGAGGGAAAATGACAAGATTTAAATAAGAAAGGAAAGAATATTGGACATTAGTGACGCTAAGAAGTCAGAAATAACAGTACTTACTAGTTGAGCACAGGAGCAAGGGACTGAATGTAAAATAACTTCCTGGTCTGGGTCTCAGGCCAAATGGTTATTGTGTTATTAATCTAACTTGAAATAAAAGGAACAAAAACAACATGAAGATTCAGAAAATATTCAGCTCTTTTCAAAGTTAATAGAATTCGAATTTAAACAACCAGGCAGCACAGTTTTGAATTAATTCAAATAAAGTAAATTTATAAAAATTGTAGTAGTCATTGCTGTGGGATATTGGAGAAAAAAAGACTACACCCTGATGAAATTATCTTGCAAAGAAATTTGGCAGGAAATATAAGACCTATAAAAATTATCATACACTTGAACCCAGAAACCCAACTTCTTGGAATACAACCCAAGGATATTATTCAAAAGAAATTAAAAAAAAACTTATTTGTATAAAGATGTTTATACTTACGCTGTATATTCTAGGCAAGGGCTGGAAACAGCCTTAAATGCCCAATAGTGAGAGCGAGTTTAGGAAGACTAGTATATTAATGCAAAGGAATACTGTACTTTATTACTATTAAGAATGACAAATATGAGAACTATGTAGAAGTAAGGAAAGGATCATATGAAGCAATGAGTAAAAAATGCAGAACCTAAATTAATGCATATACAATGATCACAACTATGTAAAATTATATCTGTATAACCAGAAGGATTGGAAAAGAATAACAGCACTAGTAATTTAGAGTACTGACATTTTTCTTACTGTTAGTTCAAGTTGCTGGGGATGTTTATGTGTTTCTAGTTATATTTCACTCTATATTTAGCATATATGCATTAAGAAAGATAAATTTCCTTTTTCTCTGGCACATAAAGGGGGAAAATATTCTTTAGTATCTTTCTTTGCCTTAAGAAATGTTCTCTACTCTTTGAGTCTTATTTTGGATATTAGATATCAAGGAAATAGAGTCTACCCTTTGCTACCACACCACACTAACCACATGCTCATCTTTATCTTTGCTTCTTATTGTGCCCAAGTTTTTAACTTATTCATTACAATAGAGGCAGGGCTACTATTAAGTATGACTTTTTGTCTATTACATAGAGCAATGTTTGTTTCTTATCTTTTATTACCCTAGAGGAATCATCCTTCAATTTAATAAAAGTCAGCCCTTCTGGGTTCCATTTCTTTCAACCTTAAGGAGTTATCACTTTGGCTATACCCTCCTTTTCTTGCCTCAATTAGTTCTCACTTCTCATGCGTATATCTTCTCAGCCTATAAGCTTGTACTATTTCCCACATTGAGGGGTGAAAATGCTATCATCTTCCTTAACCACATATCTCCCTTAATTTTTTTTCCTTATAGTAACAATCCTCCTACAAGTTGTTTTCCACATTCTTTCTAATTCCTCATTCTCCCCTCATTTGCTGTTCAAACTACTGCAATCTCACTTCAGTTCCCACCACTCCCCTGAACTGTTTCTCAAGATCATCAACAACTTATATGTTGCCAAACCCAAGAGTACTTTGCTATCTTCTTGTTAGTTGACTTCCTGACTTCCTAGCAGCATGCTCTCTTATTCAAAACTCTTTTCTTTGTGACCTCACTGTCTCCTCTTCCTCTCACTACTGAGGGCACTCATTTTATATCACTAAATATATAGGTTCCTCAGGGCTGGTTCATCAGCCTCTATCTCTGCTCTTTCCACACTCTCTCTAATTTATCTCTTCTACTTCCATAGTTTAAAATCCTATGTTCACGTTAGCAACTTTAAAATTAGTATCTCTAGCAGAGACCTTGGTCACTTCACTCATATTCTATTTATTCTTAGACATTTCTGTTTAGATTAAAGCAAAAATAAACATAACATGAAAACTAAAGTCATAGTTTTCTTCCCAGAACTAGTTATTTCCATCTCAGCAAATGAAAACTTCAGCTACCCAATTACTTGCACACCCCTATGTTTTGTCATTACATCTATTCAGTTTATCATCACGTCCTGTGGATTTTACCTCCAACAATATATTCCAGTACCACCATTCTAGTCCAGGTCCCCGTCATTCTTTCTCTGTATTTTTGCAGCGAATTTTTCAGATTTTCTTGTTCTTTCCAAGCTATTTTCCATATAGCAGACACATAGTAATTTTTACATATTAAATCAAATTATTCCCCTGCCCAACTTAGAAACGGTCACTATCTTCCTGAATGCACTTAGAAGAAATTGAAAACTCTCCCTTGTGCCTGTGAGCCCCCGTGTGACGTGACTCTACTTCTCTAACTACACGTTTCTCTAACCAACTTTGCCATTTTCATCACGAGGCTTTTGCACAAACGTTTTATTCTGCCCAGAAGACTGTGTCATGAACTTCTCCCTTCACTAGGTAATTCTTAATCATCCTTCAGATTATAAATGAAATATCATTCTGCTTTTATGTCACTTCTACAGGAGACTCTGCCGTGACTTCCCTCATTCAATTAAACAGCAACCTTCACAGTTATTCACAGTACCATGCGCCTCTCCTTGGTATTATCTTAGATTTTGTTCATTTTGTTTTGTTTTTTTGGTATTGTCTTAGTTTTAAGCTCAGTGAATACTCTAGGGGTGCTCAGAATGCCTCTCTTTCTATTTGTTATTATACTCCTAGTTCTCAACAAAGTACCTGAAACGGATCAAGAAACAGCTGTAGAATAAATGAATAACGGACATAGTGTCATGCTAGTAAAAGGACATTGTAGCGACTATGAGAATACATTAATGAAATCATAAAGGACAAAGATAATCTGAAAGAATATCTGTGTATGACATAGTGTAAACCAGTGTTATTAGCTTTGTTTGATTTTATACCTACAAAATGTGAGTAAAGTTTATACACGTAATTCTATTTGCTTAAGTATAACAGGCAAAATGAAATCAACCTCTCTGTATTCATTCTATTCCCTACCATACGCATACACTGAGTAATTTCAAAGTTCAGTGAAAGTGTGCAAAGTAAAGCCCATAGCTATATCTGTGAATAGGGACTATTTTTCTGTAAAAAGGGGGAAGTTGCTCCTGAGAGAGAAAGGGGAAAAGAGAAGAATGAAAGAAAGAACAGGGGTGGGGGCAGGAGGCGGGGAGGAGAGAGAGAGAGAGAGAGTTAAATTTGAGGTTGTATTTGCTTACAATGTAAATGTGTCTGACTTCCCAAACCTTCAATATGTCTGCCATGTTCATAATATTAGAGAAAGATTAAGTAACTAGAAAAAAGAGGAATCACTAGGACCATCAAGCCACAACGGCCATTCAGGAGGCAAAGGTTTCCTTCTCCTTGTATATCTCTCTTAATACTTGTTCGGTATTTTTCTAACTTTACTTGGTCTGTGTAACTCACTGAAAACTACTGAACTTATTTTAAATTAATAAGAATAATCATTATTATTCTCTATTATGACACATAATGTGTGCCTTGGTACTCAGGGTACTATGTTCCAGAAGAACTCCTGAATTTCCTAACCTCATTGTTCTTACCCTTCCTGCTCAAGCTACATTTTCACTTTGGACCTAGAATTCAACATATATGTATCTTCAGTCTTTCTCACACCACTATGGCTCCCTCTGACTGTAATTCTGCTTCTTTACTGGCCACAAATTCATGGACAGGCATTTCTTCTGACCCTGTATAACTTGTCATAGCCTGCATGGATGCGTCAATTATCCAGTTGGAGGCTGGCTTGCCACCAGAACTGGGGCACGGGACATTAACATAGAGCTTTATCTGTGATGGCAGTGCTTAAGAAGTGACCATCAGAGTGGTCAAAATTAAATAAAGTGGTAGCAGTTTTACAGAATATCTGATAATAAATCTATCAGTTAAGTTGAGCTTTAGCGTACAAATATGTATAGTGTTTCTTAACTTTTAAACCCAGCTCTGCTGGCCAAGATTTTATCTAGTTTTACTTGCTATAAGAGGTTTACTGGAATAGAATAATTACTTACATTTTTTATAAAACACACAATGATGCTATGAGATGATATAATTTTTTCCATATTTAAAGTTTTATTGACTTTAAAAATCTTGCTTCTATTTGTTTTACTATTTCTTGATACTTATAAAAGCTCTCCACTGAAGGCACATAACCAAGGGCATATAAGTTGGTCTAGATTAGAATTTATGAAATTCCATAGTTCATCGACAAAAGTTTATGAAACTAGAGAATGTCTATACCCAGTTTTCTGAGTCACCAGGAAATTTCATTATCGTTATCTTCCTGGTGAGAGTGTATGGTTTTAATAAGCCTTTAAAACCAACTACAGTGTTCACAGCTCTGGTGTCAGTTTATATCCTGGGCATTTTATTTGCTATCCAGGTATTCTCTGCTAGAGACAAATATTTTGGTGTAAGTGCCTGCAGTTTTTCCTTGTCAGAATGAAAGTCTGGGCCTCAGGAAATGCTGTAATATTAAACCTGTTTTTTCAAACACTGCATTCCTTCTAATCCATCCTGAGATTGTAATATGCCTCCATCATCCACTATCCCCTCCTGACTATGGAAGTTCTCAAGAGATAAATTCTTCCACAGTTTCATGAAGATTTCCTAAATCACAGTGGGGTTAGTCATTATAGAAAAAGTCTTTCCTTTATTAGCAAGACTGAAAATAACCAGGAAAAAGACAAATACCTTAGTTCATTACATTTAACAAACAATATCACAAGAATAGCTGAATAATTTGACCTACCCATCTAGGAGAGCAATGACATTCTTCCTGGGCCGCCCAATATTAGGGCCATACAAGCTGGCTCTGGAATAAATCCGGATGGGTTGCAACAGGCTTTTCAGCTGGATGTAATCCTTTCCCAACTGGCTGCCATTTACTGCCCGGCCATGCATGGTCCGATAGTTATTTGGCTCTAGATTAAAAACAGACATGCAAATTAGAATTGAGAAGAGTGAGGCTCTGCCAACTCTTTACTGTCCACAGCTCTCTACCGTTTTCTTAACAAGATGAGTAAAATTACCAAAAAAGAAGGTGTGAGTTATGTTAAGGAACTACCCCAACAAACAAGTTAATTTAGCAGTGCCATCTTTCTGTTTCATTCATTTTCAAGGCAATCTGTACATAAGATCACCAAATCCACAGAGACTGTACTTATTTTCAGGTGATACTTCATAATTACTAGTGTACTAGATTGAATAGTTTCCATCAAAATTTATGTCAACCAGAACCTCAGAATGTGACCTTATTAGGTAATAGCGTTCTTGAAGATAATATCAGTTAAGATGAGGTCATCATACTGGATTAGGGTGGACCCAAATTCATGACTGCTGTTTTTATAAGAGAAGAAAGAAAGATGATATACAAAGACAACAGAAACAAAGACAACAGAGAAGAATACTATGTTATGATAAATACAGATATTGGAGAGATGCTTTTAAGATAAGGATTTTGACCACCAGAAGGAAGGAGAGAGATATGGAAGAGATTCTCCTCCAGAACTTCCAAAGGAAACACTGCTACTACTGCTATGATTTTAGATTTTTGGCCTCCAGGATGAATGAATTTGTATTATAAGCCACCAAGTTTATGGTAATTTGTTATGTCAAGTTCTAGGAAACTAATGCAAATAGTAAGAAGGAAAATCTTTATGAGGATGGTCATTTTACCAAAAAAAAAGTAATGTTCATTAATAACTAAGTAGCCAAATGAAATAACTCTCTCAATCAATTTCAGTTCAAAAGGGACATGAAAGTCGTAAAAACCAGCAGTTCTAGCCAGGTATAGTGGCTCACACTTGTAATCCTAGCACCCTGAAAGACTGGGGCAAGAGGAGCCCATGTTTGAGCTCTGCCTGGACAATTTAGGAACTTAGTGAGACCACGTCTCAAAAAAATAAAAAGGGGCTGGGAGTGTAGCTTAGTGCGAAGGCCTTGTGTTCAACCAATCCTTAGTACCAGAAACAAACAAACCCAGAAGTTCTACTGCAGGAAGTGGCTAATTAGATTTGAAATATAGCATATGCCCTAGGAAAGCCAACATCTCAACTTGGTGATATAATAATGGTAGGGACAAGACATAGACTGGAAGACTTATAAGAATTTAAAGGGAGATTTGGGGAATAAAACAGCCATAGTGAGCCTTGGTAATCTAAAATACATCCCTTTAGTTGGGAAGACTGTGCGCACTCTGGAGAGTTGGAGAGTGCTAGCCATACTCTCATTTACACCTGAATGTGAGGACACACATATAGTATGTTAGAAGGTAAAAGTTAGTCAGACTTTAAACTGCCTAAATGTTGAGTATGTCCCCCAACCCATCTACAGATCTGCTGGCAACCCATGGAAGCCTTACTAGCTCAAAGTAATTAAGCACAACCTCTGATCAATCTTTGGTTCACTATTAAGCTATATAGACTCAAGCGCCACCCCTTAAAAATGTTTTTAAATGATTAGAATTTTTAAAAAATATTTAGAGCTACCAGTAGCTACATGATGTAATGGAGACAGATTCTACAGAATTAGTTCAGCTGAATTACTAAACAAATAAACAAACAATAAAAATAGCTTATTGTATAGAGAATTAAGACTACACAATTTCTCCAACACAGTGTCTAAAATATACTATTTTTTAACAATAAAATAAAATTATGTGACATGCAAAGAAGAACGCATAACCCATATACAAGGAAGAAAAAAAAGTCAATAGAAATTATGAGGAGACCTGAATGTTTCACCCGACAGACATCAAAACTATTATTAAAATGTTCAAAAAACTAAAAGTAACTTTTAGTAATAATAAAGAAATAAAGTATAATATTAACAATTAACCAAATAAAAATACAAATAAAGAAACTATAAAAAAGAATCAAATGCCATAAGTGTAAATAAGGACAAAGGGGTATAATAGATATTATGTTAAAAAAAAAAGAGATAGTATTCAAAGAGATAGTATTCAAAATAGAGGAGAACTAGATAGGGAAAAGGGGGATAAAGAAGAAGGTTAAAAGAAAAGTAAGATGAAAGGGAAAAAAATGGAAAAGTGTAAATAAACTTGTTGCAAATAGAGAGGGGTGGGTGAGTGGAGGGGAGGGGAGGGGAAGAGGGGGGATGACCAAGATACATCATGTACAGGTACAAAATAACCATGTTGATTATGATCATTATGTATGCAATGTACCAATACATGTTCTTGGTAAAAATAAAAAATTTAAAAAAAAAGAATCAAATGGAAATTCTTAAACCAAAATGGCTCACCACATACAGGAGAACTGAGATTAGCAGTTGTGTTTTTAATCAAAAACTACAGAGGCAGAAGACAGTGGGATAACATATTTTAAAAATATATTTAAAACGCTGAAACAAAATAAAAACAAACAAGCAAACAAAAACCCTGTTAACCAGCAATCCTATATGTAGCAAATTATTCTTCAAAACTTAGAGGAAAATTTATATATTCCAAGAAACACACAGAAGTGAAATTTCATCGCGAGCAAATATGCTTTAAAAAAAACCAGAAGTCTGATATGGTGGCACATACCATAATTCCACCAGTGAGGGAGGCTGAGGCAAGAGGATCACAAATTTGAAGCTAGGCTGGGCAACTTAGTGAGAACCTGTCTCAAAATTAAAAAAAAAAACAAAAACAAAGACTGAGAATGTAGCTCAGTGGTAGAGTACCCAGTAAAACACACATACACACACCCACATGCACACACACAAAAGAAAGGAAAAAAAGGAAAGAAAGAAAAAATAGCCTTTCAGACTGACACTCATTATGACAACTCAAAACCACAAAAGAGATAAAAAAATAAATATAGGCAATTACATAGGCAAAAGGAAGACAATTGAAAATATTCATTTATCTTTTCCTCCCTTAAGAGATTTTACATAAATAAAAATATATAACAATTGTTGGGTTTATTGAACATAAAAATATTATATTTACAATAATTATGGCACCAAAGATGGGGTAAATAGAATAGTTTTGGAGCAAATTTTTTATATTAAGGTGGCATTAAGTTAGTATTACTCTTAAAGTAGACTGTGATGAATTAAAATGTATTGTATGTAATAAGAAAGTATTAAAAGGTGTCAAAAGATGAAAATGATAGACAACAGTAGATAATTTTCAATATTGGAGAGATAGAGGAATAAAAAGACAGATAAATGGAAAAGAGATAGCAAGATAGTACATAAAAATTCAACTACTTAAACTATTATATTAAATGTAAATTCATTAAATAGTGCAATTAAAACCAGAAATAGTCAAACTGAATAAAAAAAGATTTAACTAAAGCAACACATTTTATATTCAGAGACACAAATAAATTGAAAGTAAAAGGATGATGAAAAGATATATCATGCAAACAGTAACCATAGAGCTTGAATAATAACACTAATACCAGACAAAATAGACTTTCAGACAAAAATGTTATTCTGAATCCAAATTTGTGACCCTCTTGCCTCAGCCTCCCTCACTGATGGAATTATGGCATGTGCCACTGTATCAGACTTCTGGTTTCTTAAATGGCAGATTTGCTCACAATGAAATTTCTCTTCCGGGAGCTGGGGATTTAGCTCAGTGATTAGAGTGCTTCCCTTGTAAGCACAAGGGCCTGAGTTCAATCCCTGGCACCACAAAAAAAAAAAAAAAAAAAGAAATTTCTCTTCCGTGTGTTTCTTGTAAAATGTAGAACATTTTACAATGATAAAATTGTATTTCATAATTAACTCAATGATCAGGAAGATAGATTTAACTAATACTACAGATAAACAGCAAGGATATAGCAACCATGAGTAACACTAACAACTTGATCTGAGAGATATGTAGAACACTTCACCCAACAACAGCATATACATCCTTTTCCAGTGCACATACAATATCCTTTGGCATAGACCATATGCTAGGGAAAAAAATTAAAGAATTAAAATCATATGCTTTTTGTGCCCTGACCACAATTCTAAATTAAACTAGAATTTAGAATTAAACTAGCAACAGAAATATCAGAAATCTACAAATATTTAGAAACTAATCTGTGATTCAAAAAATAAATCACAAAGAAACCAGAAAATATTTGTAATGGAGTAAAATGAAAATATAACATATAAGAACATACGGGATGGAGTATAAGCAATAGTTCAGGGAAACTGTATAGTTGTAGACTCCAGCACTGAAGAAAGATCTCAAACCAATAATCTAAGATTCTGTCTTAAGAAATGAAAAAGAAAAACTAAACCCAGAGCAGGTGAGAATGAAATAATAAAAAACAGAGTAGAAATCAATAATACTTAAAAATGAAAAATATCAATGAAAGCAGAAGATGGTTCTTTGAAAAGACAAACACGATTGACACACTTGTAGGAAGACTGTCGCAAACTCCAAATTGGGAATGAATGGAAGAACACCAAGAAGAATCTCATATTAATTCAATTATTAAAATTACTACTATAAACAACTTTATGCCAATAATTTAGATGACTTAGATAAAATGAAAAATTTTCAAGAAAGATAAATTATAATAACTAACTCATAAAAAAATAGCCTAAATAAGCATGTAAAAAGAAAAGACACTGAATTAGTAATTTAAAACCATCACAAGGAAAGCCCAAACTCAGATGGATTAATTGGTTAATACTATCAAATATTAAGGAAAAAAAACCAGTCCTCCACAATTTTTTCCAGAAAATGGAAGGAAGATGCACATTTCCCAACTCCATGTATGAGGCTAGTATTTCCTGATACCAAAACCAGATAAAGACATCATGAATCAATCCTTCAGGCAAGGCAAGTAATTAAACAAAAAGGAAAAATAGGGAGCCACCAGCAGGTAAATAACATGACAAGAATAAGTCAACCTATGTCGGTTATAACCATCAATATAAAGAGTCTCAACTCACCAGTCAAAAGAAGCAGGCCGGCAGACTGGATCAAGAAGCAAAAACCAACAATATGCTGCATACAAGAAACACATTTAATTCAAAAAGAAATTCATAGACTGAAAGTCAAAGAATGGAAAACAATACTTTATGTGACAGGAACCCAGAAAAAAGCAGGGGTAGCTATTCTATTTGCAGACAGAGTGAATTTGAAGCCAAGACTGATTAAGAGAGACAAAGAAGATCACTACATCCTTGTAAAGAGAACAATCCAAGAAGAGATGACAATCATAAATATATGTGCACTAAATACTAGTGCACGTAACTATATAAAACAAATATTAATGGACATGAAAAAGCAGATAAGCACTAATAGGACTGTAATGGGGGAATTCAATACCCCACTGACACAAATAGATCAACTAGACAAAAAGTCAACAGGGAAATATCAGAACTAAACCAAAGTTTTGAACAAAAGGACGTAGTAGATGTGTACAGAGTATTTCACCTCACAGAATCAGAATACACATTCTTCTCGCTACACATGGAACTTTCTCCAAAAAAGACCACATACTAGCTCATAGAACATGCATAAGTAAATGCAAAGGAATCAAAATTATTCCAGGCATACCATCAGTCCATAGCACATTGAAAATGGAAATAAACAGCAAAAGGAAAAACATTATGAACACATGGAAATTAAAATAGCACCCTCCTGAACATCAGTGGGTCACAGATGAAATTAAAGAAGAAATTAGACAGTTTCTACAATTGAATGAAAATGCCAGTACAACCTACCAAATTTATGGGACACAATGAAAGCCGTCCTAAGAGGGAAATTTATAGTGTTGAACTCCCATATCAGAAAACCAGAGAGAGCTCAAATAAACAACCTAATGTTGAACCTCAAGCTTCTAGAAAAAGAAGAGCAAGGCAAACCCAAAGCTCATATGAGGGAGAACATTATAAAACTCAGAGGTGAAATTAACTCAATTGAAACTAAGGGAAAAATACAAAGAACCAATGAATCAAAGAGTTGGTTCTTTGAAAAATTAAATAAAATTGACAAACCCTTAGACAAGCTTATAAAAGAAAGAAAAGAAAATACTCAAATTCATATAATTAGGAATGAAAAGGGTGAAATCGCAACAGATCCTGCAGAAATCCAGAAGACCATCAATACCTATTTGAGATCCTGTATTCTAATAAGATCAAAAACATAGAAGAAATAGACAGATTCCTAGATACATATGAATTACCAAAACTGGATCAAGAAGATATAAAAACTATAATAACCCGATATAAGCCACTGAAATTGAAGAAATATTTAAAAACCCACCAACAAAGAAAAGCCCAGGTCCTGACAGATTCACTGCTGAATTCTACAGGAAATTCATAGAAGATTTAATGCCACTAATTCTGAAACCCTTTAACAAAATTGAAAGGGAAGCAATACTCCCAAATTCAATTCCTGGAAGCAAGCATTACCCTGATACCAAAGCCAGAGAAGGATCCAATGAAAAAAGAGAACTACAGGCCAATCTCATTAATAAATGTAGATGCAAAAATCCTCAATAAGATACTGGCAAACAGAATGCAACAAATCATCAAGAAGATATACACTATGACAAATTAGGATTCATCCCATGTATGCAGGGATGGTTCAACATAATGAAAATCAATAAATGTGATACACCATATTAACAGAGCCAAGGACAAAACCATATGATCATCTCGACAGATGTGGAAAAAGCATTTGACAGGGTCCAACACCCATTCATGATAAAAAAAAAAAACCTGCAGAAAATTGTAATAGATAGGCTTTATCTCAATCTGACAAAAGCCACGTATGACAAACAAACAGGTAACATCATAATAAATGTTCAAAAACTAAAAGCTTTCACTCTAAAATTCAGAACAAGAAAAGAATGTCCACTTTTATTCAATATGGTTCTGGAAGCATTAGCCAGAGGAGTTAGACAAGAGAAAGAAATAAAAGGAATAAGGATAGGAAAAGAAGTTAAATTATCACCATTTGCAGATGACATGATACTTTATATAAAAGAACCCACAAACTCCACCAAAAATCTTCAAGATTTAACAACCAAATTCAACTGTGTAGCTGGGTACAAAGTCAACACTCAGAAATCAATAGCATTCCTGTACACAAACAACAGATTCACTGAGAGAGAAATCAGGGAAACAATACCTTTCAAAAGAGCATCCAAAAAAATGAAGTACCTAGGAATCAATCTAACAAAGGAAGTAAAAGATCTATACATTGAAAACTATAGTACTTTGAAAAAGGAGATTGAAGAAGATATCAGAAAATGGAAAGATATACCTTGTTCTTGGGAAAGAACAAATACAGTGAAAATAGACATACTCCCAAAATTGTTATACAGATTTAATGCAATCACACTTAAAATACCAATAGCATACTTCACAGAGTTAGCAAGACCAGGCCTAAAATTCATTTGGAACCAAACAAAACCTAGAATAGCAAAAGCAATTCTGGGCAACAAAAGCAAAGGAGGGGCCATTACAGTCCCTGACCTGAAATTATACTACAAAGCTACTGTAATAAAAACAGCATGGTACTGGCAAAAAAAAAAAAGACCTCACGACCAATGAAACTGATTAGAAGAGGCAGAAACATGTCAAAATACTCTCAGTCATCTTATCTCTGATGACGGGGCCAAACAACCTCACTGGATGAAAGGCAGCCTCTTTAATAAATGGTGCTAGAAAAACTGGCTCTCTAAACCACCTCTACAAAATATTTTGAAAAATATCCTAGAAAAGGAAAAAGGAAACTATAATTACAAGGACACTAATAAATAATAATCCACCAGGTGAGACAAACAGTTAAACTGAGGTGAAACACAGAACCAACAACAGAAAAGATCTATGACAAAGATAAGTCAGTATATAACAGCTGTAACCATCAATGTAAATGGTCTCAACTCACCAATCAAAAGAAACAGACTAGCAGAATGGATCAAGAAACGAGATACAACAATATGTTGCATACAAGAAACACACCTAACGCAAAAGGAAATTCATAGACTGAAAATCAAAGGATGGAAAACAGTATTTCATGCAACAGGAACCTAGAAAAAAAGCAGGGGTAGCTATCCTAATCTCAGACAAAGTGAACTTCAAACCAAAACAGATCAAGAGGGACAAAGAAGGTCACTACATACTTCTCAAGGGAAAACACCAAGGGGAAGAAATAACGATCATTAATATTTATGCACCAAATATTGGTGCACCTAACTACATAAAAAAAATATTAAAAAACAGGAAAGATCAAATAAATACTAATACAATTACAATAGGAGACTTCGACACCCCACTGTCACAAATAGATAGATCAACTAGACAAAAACTTAACAAAGAAATACCAGAGCTCAATCAAATCTGTGAACAAATGAACTTAGCTCATGTATACAGAGTGTTCCACCCCACAACAACAGAATACACATTCTTCTCAGCTGTACATGGGACGTTCTCCAAAACAGATGACATACTAGCTCATAAAGCATATTTAAGTAAATGAAAGGGAATTGAAATTATACCATGCATACTATCAGACCATAGTGCAATAAAACTGGAATTCAATGGTAACAGAGATCAAAAATACCACATAAACACATGGAAACTAAGTAACATCCTTCTCTCATTGTATATGCATTAATTTAGGTTCTGCATTTTTTACTACCAAGAAAAACACAGGACCTGATGGATTCACGATTGAATGCTAGAAAAACCTGGGGGAAGATACAACACCAATACTCCTCAAACTCTTTAATAAAATTGAGAGAGGAGTACTTCCGAAATCATTCTTGTAAACTAACATTACCCTGATCCCCAGACGAGACAAAGACCCCACGAAAAAGAGAATTCCCGGCCAATCTCTCTAATGAATATAGATGGAAAAATCCTTAACAAGATACTGGCAAATAGAATGCAACATATCACCAAAAACATACACGATGATCAAGTAGGCTTCATCCCAAGGATGCAAGAATGGTTCAACATACACAAATCAAATGTAATTCATCTCATAAGCCAAGGCAAGGACAAAATCACATGATAATTTCAACAGATGCAGAAAAAGCCTTTGACAAAAAACCAACATCCATTCATGGCTAAAAAATGCCTGAAGAAGATTGGTTTAGGAGAGCCTTATCTCAATCTGATAAAAGCTATTTTTGGACAACCTACTGCCAATATCATATTAAATGGGGAAAAATGAAAGCCCATCTCTTGAAAATCAGGAACAAGACTAGGATGTCTATTATCACCACTCCTATTCAACATAGTAATTGTAATATTAGCCTGAGTAGTTAGGCAAGAGAAAGAAATAAAAGGGATATGTATAGGAAAAGACAAATCAAAGTAGCATTTGCAGATGTCATGATGTTTTAGAGAGATGACCCACGAAACTCTACCAAAAACCTATACTGGACAAAATACAGCATCTTTAAAAATGGTACTGAGAAAATTAGATATCTACATGCAAAAGACTGAGTCTAGACCCATATCTCACCATATACTAAACTAAAATGAAAGTAAATCAAATATGTAAATTTTAAAACAGAAACACTTAATCTCCTGGAAGGTAATTGGTATGAGTTTTGAAGATAAAGGCATAGGCAAAGACTTTTGAGTAGATTCTCAAAGACACAAAAATAATACTGAGAATCAGCAAATGGAATCATATCAAATTAAAAAGCTTCTGTGCAGCAAAGAAAATACCCAACAGAGTGGAGAGACAGCAGAGTACTAATATTTAGAATATATATAAAGAACTAAAAAATGGTAGACTCCCCAAATAAAAGACACATTTAAAAAATAGAAGCAAAATTAATAGACACTTCACAAAAGAAGTACAAAAGGTCAATAAATACATGAAAAAATGTTCGACATCACTGGCCATTAGAGAAATGACAATTAAAAGTACTTTGACATACCATCATATATCAGAAAAATGGCTATCATCAAAAATTCTATAATAATAAGTGATGGTGAGGATGTGGGGAAGAGAACTGTTCTACATGGCTGGTAAGAATGTAAACTAGTACAACCACTGTGGAAATCTGTGTGAAGATTCCTCAAAAAAACTAAAAATAGAAATTCCACTTGACCCTATTCACCTTCTAGACATCTTCCCTGAAGTTAAAATCATCATAATACAGAGATACATGCATATCCACATATATAACAGCACAATTTAAAATAGCTAGATCTTGAAAACAGCATACATGTCCATTGACAGATGAATGGATTAGGAAAATTTGGTGCTTATACACAGTGCAGTACTACTGTGCCAAATGAAAGATAAACTTCAGCCATTCATATATAATGAACTTGAGAACATAATGTTAAGAAAAATAAATCAGACACACAAGCCTAGATATTGAATGGTTTCTCATATACAGATAATATATAATATATTATACATATACTTAATATATATAATGTATATATAAATTAAATATATATATATATATATGTATATATATATATATAGCACAAAACAAGATAGACAAATAGGAAGTAGGGAGAAGTTCAAATGATTTCCCAAATTATTTTATTAATTAAAAAATGTTATAAGATATATGCTAATTTGTTTCATTTATCCTACTAGTTTCTCCAGTTCATTGAAAAAAGTTTTATGCTTATCTGGTGGTTTTTTCTTTGTAAGAGAGAATCTTCTTTGTGTCTGAGTACCTACTTTGAACATAATGACATATAGTGTATTAACTATTGTTAATCTCTCATTATTTCATTATGAAAATTTTATTTTATTTTTTTCAAAATAGAACACAAATGTCCAGAACAAGAAAACTCATAGAGACAAAGATTAGATTAGTGGTTGCCTACAATTGAGAGGAAAAAATGATTGACTGTTAATAGTCTTGAAGATTTAAATGTTCTGAAATTTATTGGGTGGATGATTGCACAACTCTGTGAATATACTAAAAACTATGGATTATAAATTTTAAAAAATAAAATACAATGTAAAAAGGATTGCCCCATTCAAAGGGAGGAAGAGAGCAAAGAAGTATAAGAGAGAGGAAAATAAAAGTTACTTTCCAAGTTATGGCTACCAATAAAAAAACAGGACAAGTATTTTGATAAGACCCTCCTACATTGCCATTTTATTATGAAAAGTTTATATTTCAGAATGCAATAACTACATGGTGAACACACTAGTATGTGCACATGTGCATACAAACATAATGTTCCAAATTAATGTGGGATAGCTATAGACTTACAAGGCCATGGATAAGAATATTAAAATCAATTTGTAACAATAATTTCTAGAGAAGACCATGTTTGTTAGACTCAGTTGATTTGTTCTAAGGTTTACCAAAAAGTAAATCAAAATGTAGAGAATCAGAAAATTTTCAGATTTATACTATTCTTAATTTTAATTATGCCCAACATTACAGTCATGGAATCTACAGAATAGCACATATATCATACATAAATACACATAATTGAGAAACTGCCATCATTTAGGAAGTATTTATCAAAACTTCCATGGACTACTGTATCATGGAAATAATAGTAATAGGTGTTGCTTTCAGACACATGAACACATGCACAAACATGCACATGCACACACACACACAGAGTTCAGGGATTGAACAGAAGAAATGATTACACGATTTTCAAGGATTCATGAAAGATGAAAGTATGAATCTTCTTTTTAAAAATGTATTAGGAATTTCAGGAGGACAACAGCAGAGCAGTAAACTAAGCACGGGTATGGAGACCTTTGTGACTGCATACATTGCACACCCCTGAAACTAGCCTTGGTTACATGGCTTAAGAAATGGTAGGTTGAAAAATATTGAACAGAACTTATGTTGCAGCATATGTCTTAAGAGTTTTTAACATGCTAATGTGCATTTTGAACCTTCATAAGGTTCGCATACCATATAATATCCCTGCAATATATTCGATCAGAGCTCTTTCAATTATTTTAGAACGATCATCTTTCAGGCCAATGTTCCATAGAAAACACATTAAACAATGAAGCCCCATCTATACAGAAAGGTTTTGTCTGGTTTCATATCAATTTGTTAGTCATAAAGCACTAAATTTTCTCCATTTTGTGGCATCTTCCCTATACTTGGAAGTAACAACAGATAACTACAGATGCAAATTATGTGGATTCACTCAGCCTACTGGCTTTTACTATATGGCCTTTCACCATATGGAGAATCAACTTGGTGGCCAAACACTCCAAATGTGTTTTGGGTCAGTGTACTAGAGATGACCTGCAGACTATACCCCAAACCATTTTATCCTCCTCCCCCATTTATCTGGTTGATTTAGAGGAAATAACATCCTTACTTACCATTACCCAGTTCCCATGAAATGTTGTACTTTTTGCTGGCACTGTACTTCAACAGACTCAGAGCACTAGAACTGTTCCAGGAGTTATTGGGATTACGACGCAGTGCATTTAGAGCAAATATCAGGTGTAGTCCAGAGCAATCAGCAAAATTATAAAGTTTATCTAGAGACCTGGCTGGGAAGAAGCAGAGAAAGGCTTGTAACTTTCAAATAAACATTACATCAAAGAGAAAAAGTTATCTACTATAAAAAGTCTTTCTATGAATTTCCTGCTAACAGAGGCATACAGATAGGCTTCTAAGAGGGATTATTAGCTTTTGGTCTGGGATGAATTTCAAGGTGATTTTAGAAAGCAGCATGTAAGGGGTTGGAGGTATAGTTCATTGATAGTAGGCTTTCCTAGCAGGCACAAAGCACTGTGTTTGATCCCTAGCACAAGTTAAAAAAAAAAAAAAAAGGCACAGTATACAGAATTCCAGACAAATGTTGCAATTTGGCAGCCACATCACATTCATGATGCAATTTATTCAATAACGAAAATTAAAATTTAAACATTGTAATGTTTAAAATGAGAAGACTCCACAGAATAGGTGGATTTCTAACTTTTCTGGAAAAATGAGAAGATCTGAGACTGTTGGGTCTATATTCCTGCATGACATGACAAAAATAGTGTCAGAGTACCAAGCCAGGGAAGATGATTGACTAGTGAGTCTTAGAAAATAATTCAGCCTACCAAGATTTCCAAAAAATCTCACTAAATTTCACATTTCTAATATTTCTGAGAATGGAAACATCATAATCATCACTAAAAATATGCTCATTGTTGTGCTGATCTGCGATGTCATTAACTCTTAATCATATTTCTCATACCTGTCTCATTTCTTCATTTCTGTTGCCACTATTCTTGACTGGATCTCATTTCCATTTGCATAAATTATTACAATGTCTGTACTTGCCTGCTACTTCTAAATTCTTCCCATCATTCAATTTATTTTCTCTCAGTCAGTCTCATCAGCTACAGTCCCTCTTCAAAATCTTAAGGGATTTTCAAGGCCATTTTCTTCCTTAGTTCAAGATCTCTACAATTTACCTATATCCCCCACTCCCAATTTTAGGCCTATTTCTGTCAAAGACTGCTTTGTTTATATCAATCAGTTCTATTGACTATAGAACATCTGCCCCATTGACCTTTGCTCTAATTAATTTAATTTGGCATATCCATATTCATTTTTAAACTATGTCCAGAGGTTGTCTTTTAGGCAGTGTTTCCTAACTGTATTTGCAGTATATCCTAATGGATAATATACCTTGTAAACAACATGACTTAAAGTGATATGTAGTTGTAAGTTGTAAACAATGCATAATTAGATTATTAATTATGTACAACAGCTCACATTATCCTAGTATTCATTATCCAAATCCATAAGGCAGAATTTCTCAAATAGGGTTCTATGAAACACCAAGGTTCCACAAGTGATCACTTGAAGATCTGCAAAAGATGGTGCACCATGACCAAAGGTACCCCATGAACAATTTTGTTATAGATCTTTAGTCCTTTAAAGTAGAACCTTAATAATTAAATTGAGACCATTATCAGTTTTTGAAGCAAGACGTAACGAGGCTGCCATTTTCACCTTCTTACATGTGTGCAAAAGAGTCTTTTAAGAAGCAACAAGAAGAAGAAGAGAAATTGTGTCACTTTAGTTGAAAATAAAATCCATTTGACTATCTCACATTCTACCCAGAATTATGTTACTAGGCAAAATAATGACATAGGTTTCATATTAAAGAGATAAGCTTATTTATTTTTAGTTCCAAATAACAAAATTAAAATGCATTTATAGGCATATCAAAGTGATCATAAAATGGCACATGTACATAATAATAATTATCTATATGCCACTTGATAAGAAAATGGCATTTTAAAAAAGTCTCTGTAAATTGTATTCTAGGTTATCATTTCATTAATTTTTGGGGGAGGGGGTGCCAGGGATTGAACTCAGGACCTTGCACTTGCTAGGCAAGCATTCTTTTTTTTTTTTTTTTTTTTTTTTTTTGGTACTGGGGATTGAACTCAGGGCCTTGTGTTTGCAAGGCAAGCACTCTAACCACTGAGGTAAATCCCTGGCTAGGCAAGCATTCTAACCTCTGAGCTAAATCCCCAGTCCCACATTAATATTCTTTTTAAAGAGTAGGAAAATTTATTGGAGAAAAGGAATGGAGACTAGGAATAGTGCCTGAGAGACAGGAGGGGCCCCAAATGGGTTGCCTTTATTAATATTGTTTTGATCTATAGTTTTAGCTGATTTCTATTCTACAGCATTAATACATTTTAATATACAAAATAATATTAATGAAAGTAAATATACAACCTTTATTTAAATTAAAGATGAAAAAGTTTACCTTTAGAAAAATTATACCTGATTCCAAAAAAAAGAAAAATTATATCTGATTTTGACTCAAATGTTAGTTGACAAAAACATATTATATTTTTCTAAATTATTCAAATGCATGACAAAGGACAAAACAGTGCTAATTTTAAGAAAGAGAGTTAACTGATTTTTTTTTTTTTTTTTACTTTGCAGAAATTGTCCAAAAAGTTATTTTTGGTTTTAAATAGAAGTGAGATAGGAGATTAGGGTGTGGCAAAGCTAAGAAAGTAGGTGTGACCTGTTAATTACAAGATCCCAGAACACAAGAACAGAACAGTTCCTAAATCCCTGCATGTGGACTTCTCACAAGAACTTGAGCAGGTTTCCAGTAGGATGGCCTAGATCTGATGTCAACCTGAGATGTGGGATTCCAGCACTGCCTATTAAGACCCATATGTAGAAGTTCTCATGGGTTTCCTTGAGATTTAGACATGTGAAAGGACACGCACACCAAGAACAGCTTGCAATCAAGACTTTCTTCATGATAGCCTGCCCTTCTGTCCTCCAGGGCATACTTTTATCTTGCTTTTTCTTCTGTTATGTGACCAAGCTCACTCTGCAGAGCCAGTTTCTCCCTCACTCTTCACTTTTGCTTTTTCAAATAAATTTTGCCACTGCATTTTGCTCATTTCATCCAGTTCTTTGCTTGAGATGAGAAGAACCTGGAATATAACTCTAGGAGAGGCAAGCAACTCAAAATCCAGTAATGTTTATTTGGTGAGCCAATTTTAGAAGGAGCTACCTGATAACAGAAGCACTAAAAAGCCTGTGCTTGCACTAAGCACATACTATACAGTATACCTCAATAACATCCATACTATAGAAATTTGTAATAAAATATTTAGGGTTACTTAGCTAGGATTTGTAAAAGCCAAGCAGGAAATTTGTAGGAAGGCAAAAATGAAATATCCTGTATCTACACTGTATCTACACCATTAGAGCTTGTGTCATTTGTGGGGAAGGTGAAACAACATGAAAAAAGAGGCTAAAAAATCCGCCAAATTAAACATATTCTCATTGGCTGGGGATGCAGCTGCTATGCACAAAGCTTTGAGATTGATTCCCAGAACTGAAAACAAAAACTAAAAACATTCTTAGAAAAATATCATTCTCTGTTTGAAAAAACATTGGTAATTATTATTAGATTGTTAGAACAAAAGTAAATCACACAAACAATGAGATTTTAGATATAATAATCTTTTGAACTGAGGAATGGGAGTCCCTGCAGCCTCTATCCCACTTTTCCTTCAATTTTTATTTTTTATTAGTACATGTTTTAAATACATAATGATTACATTCCTAATAGGGAATTGATACATGTACATAACACATATCAAATCTTTTTTCATCCTCTTACCCTCTGATCCCTCCCCTTCTCTCCATCTCTTGGTTCCGCTCCTATTTACAGAAGATCTACCTCCTTATTTCCTATTATCTGTCTTTTGTTTTGCTTTTTATCTATATTTTGGGTTTCTCATATAAGAGAAATCTTGTGATATATAAATTTGTGTGTCTGGTTTATTTTACTTAATATTACCTTCTCAAGATGCATCCATTTTCCAACAAATGACTCAAATTTATCTTTCCTTATGGCAAAGTAGTACTTCATTATGTATAAATACCTCAGTTTCTTTATCCATTCATCAGTTTTTCAACATATAGGCCACTTCTAAGATTTAGCTATTATAAATTGTGTTGCTATAGACATGAGTATGTATATATCACTCTTTGATTCTTTGGGGGAGACACCTAGAAGGGGAATAGCTAGTCAAATGCAGTTTCTACTTTGAGTTTTATGAAGAACCTCCATACTAATTTCCATAGGGTTTTAGTAGTTTACATGCCTATCAACAATAAGGAAGGGTTCCTTTCTTTCCCACAGCCTCACCAGCATTTGTTATTTGTTTTCTTGATGATAGTCATTCTTTTTGGAGTAAGGTGAAATCTTAGTGTTGTTTTAATTTGCATTTCTATAATGCCCAGTGATGTTCAGCATTTTTCATGTATTTATTGGCCATTTGTACGTCTTCTGAGAAGGGTCTATTCATTTTGGTTGTCCATTTTTTGAATGGGCAAACAATGATAATTTGACTTCTTATTTTCTTTTATTTCTTTCTTTTGCCTGATTTCTCTAGCTAATGTTTTTAGTCCAGTATTAAACAGGAGTGGTGATAGTGGACATCCTTGCCTTGTTCCTGATTTTAGAGGGAAAGCACCCAGTTCCGCATGTAATATGAAGTTGGCCATAGGTTTATAATAAATGACTTTTATCAGATTGAGTTAAGGTCCTTTTTAGATATAATTTTTTTTCTAGTAGCTCCCTGACATCTGATAATTATAGTATCTCAAAAACAAATGTAAATATTAAAACTTGCTAGTATCTGTTTGTTTCACTTTGTAATACAGAATCTTTTTTGTCTGTGTCCTGTACTCTGAATAACTACTTCGAAGATAATGATACAGCTGTATTAACCATTGTTATTCTATTACTTTGTCATGAAATTTTGTTTTTTCATAAAATAAAAAAATAATGTGAATATTAAAGTGTGAGGAGAGTTAATTTTGAAATCCTTTAGTATTTGTTTTGCTATAAAATTTTACCAAAATCTTTAGTATTCAATTAAATAACATCTTGTTCATCCAAATTCTTCAAAGTTGCAGCTACAGGTTATAATCTATCAAATGTACAATGAAATACACTTTTTGGGGGGGGGTGCTGGGAATCGAACTCAGGGCCTTGCAGTTGCTAGGCAAGCGCTCTACCACTTGAACTAAATCCCCAGCCCCTACACTTATTTTTATAATTTTAAAATTTTATTTATAATCAAATGCTATCAAAATTTAGTATAAATTACTGATATCAATTTCAGTTAGATTGATTTGGTTTATATAGACTTTTTCTATAACAAATTATCTCTACATGATTATATTTCTTGCATTTGTTTCACAAGTGTAAGAAAAGTACATAAAGCACAACAAACCTGAAATTTCATGATTACAAAAAAAAAACCATCTAGGTAAAGAACAGTTTGGAGAAATAATTCAGGTAGTTTTCTAACAAGACAAAAATTGAGAACGAGAAAGGATATATTTAAGTTCTTCTTCTTCCATGAAGCTATTCCTGAACACAACAAACTCTCCAGAATTGGGGCTGGGGATTTAGCTCAGTGCCTAGAGTGTTTGCCTCGCAAGCATGAGGCTCTGAGTTCGATTCCCGGTACCAAAAAAAAAAAACCAAAAAAAACCCCAAAAAAACCAGAATAACTTCAATTGGTTCTAACAAGGTCTAACCATTTGTTGGTACTGTCTACCTTGCTATCTGTCTCTTGTGATATTGTCTTACCTTGGGATTTGCCTTTTGATTTCATTCACGTCAGCAGATTAAATTCACCAGCTAAACTGTGAAATTCATTGTCATTGTACCTTGTAATATCTGCCAAAGAATCTACCACATATCAATTTCGTGCCTTAAAGTCATACTGAAGTATTTGCACAGCCCAAATCCTTTTTTTATGCATAAAAGTAGCCCAGTATGAAATTTAAAAGAGCCATACAGAGACCTATTTAAAATAACTGCTGGCCTAATAAATCTGTCCCAAAGAGATGCTCAACAAATGTAATCTTGGAATAGTTGTAATCAAGTTCCATCCAAACAAATTTAGCAAGCAAAGGAGATACTTAACGGAAATTTTCTACTGTCTGCATCAGAGCATGCTAGTGAGATATAAGACAGCACAGGCTTAGGAGCCATCTATACAGTGGTGATACAAGTTATGATCTAAAAATATGTTGAATATTTAAATTTTTAAAAATGATTACAGTAAGAAGCACATTGCCATTAACTTCCCTCAAAATACCCCCCTCACTTTGAACACACTTATTCAGTCATTCTTACCACTTTCTGAAGAAGTGCCTTTAGTTGCACTATTGTGGCTACTTCAATACCCTGAATTGATTCAAATTATAGTCATTTTGACTTTGAGACAAGCCAGAAGATGCATGGTGCCAGATCTGGTGAATAAACTGGGTGAGGACACACCTTAATGTTTTTACAGGCCTGCCTTTCTTTTGGATATCACTCAGGAGCAGCAAACACTGTATTTTTTAAACACACCTCATAAAGACACTCACAAAAGAGAACATCCAGGATTGCTTTACAAGTAGCAAGAACAATGGAATAAGTGTGTCTGGACCAAGGGGAAGAATTTTGAGGGAGATTATTGGCAAGGGGCTTTTTACTGTGGTAAATTTCTCACCCTGAAAATGATGGTCACATTTAAGCTCTTCTGTAGAAATTATGGAACCACAAGTATCCCTCTGGGAACTAAGCTGCACATTTCTCAGTAATTTTGGCTTCAAATTTTAGCTTCCTGAATTCTATCAAAATGAGGCATTAAAGCTTCTTCATAACTATTTAATAAATCATCTCCAGTATTTATTCTGTTCCAAATAGGCCCTTTTCCATTACATACTTTTTTTCTTGTTGGGTTGGGGGGGTAGGAGGTGGAGTTAGGAGGCATCTGGCATAAAAATACTGAAGACTGCTCAAGTATGTCCAGATGCTACATTTTGTTGTTCATATGATTTGATAATTTCTCAAATTCTCACTCTTATGAGTGTGCTCACTTTTAGAACAAGTGGGCACTATTGCAACCATTTCTCTTTTTGGAATCACATCACTGATATCTATGAATCCTTGCAACTCTCTTCTTAGATTTCTGAGTTCTTCTCTGCTTTTTTCATTCATCTGTCTACGCTTTGTCCTTCAGAAGTCTCTAGAAATTTAGAAACTCAGAGCATCAATTACAAGTGGCCCTTAAACACATAGAAAAGCTCTCTCTCTCTTTGTGCAAAGGTTTCAAGAGAAAAAGTAGTCACATAGGTGTATTAAACCCCTTTTCATCAATTAAGAATATAACAGAATTGAATTGAGTCCCTAAAACAAATTAAATTTTTTTTGTGTGATGCACACTCTCCCTTGGCCCAAAGAATCTCTGAAACTCCACAGTCTGATGAAATTTGGGCCATGTTGAAACTCCCATCAGTTTTTGATAAATTACATTATACTATGACTCCCTGTTGTTCTAAGCTTGCTATCTCTATGTGGAATACCTTTTCTCTTCTTTCTGCATTCTTCATAGCCTAGATCAACAGCCTCCTCTGACTCTTCAAGACAGTGACATGGTGGTTCTCTCCTCTGGTCTTTCTGAGATCTTCATCTGCTTCTATTGCAGTAACAGATAATCATGCTGTCATTGTTCAGTTCTGCCTTCCTCTTTCAGACAAATCGGAACATTTGCCAAAAGAAGAGGCACCACATTTGCCTTTTTTAAAGCACAGAATTCAGTGTCTAGTAAAATACACCACAAGAAATATCTGATCCACACAGGTGTTATTTAGGTCCATTCAGTGCCACTTGCAATTTGTCTGAACCCTAATTATCCAAACTCAATTACCATTATTCATTGTCACAAGTTCCCTTTAGAATATATTTATTACTTCATGCTGTTTAAATGCATTCAAATAATACACTCATCCCTTGTGTTCAGTTTAGAGTGGAATAATATTGGTGAGGCATAGGTGAACATCCAGTACAGACTAAGAACAGAGTAAGTCAGATAATCAGAGAAATATGAGAGTAAATGCAGAATGAAGCAAATCCTGAACCAACTCTGCCTCTCATAATTCAGAGAGGAACCGTGAATTAATAAGGAACCATTCGAGTTAGTGGGTACAACCAACAGGAGGGTCATTTTAATTGTAACTATTAAGAGACAATAGTTTAGAAATTGCCTAGAAGGAAAACACAGTCATTTCAGACTGATGGTATCTTTAAACTGAAAACTGATTTTAATAGGAAGAGAAATATCTTCATGTTGGTGAGGGAAATGAAACCTTAAATGGGTTATAAAGAAATCAGCAAAAATGTCTAACTGAAGCTATGGAAAGAGAATGAGATTTGGGAAATGTCTGTGAGTATAAATTACAACATTATCAGAAGACTCTGGATTAAGAGTAATTTCTGCATTAATCAATTTAACTAGATTAAAGAGAAAAATGTCAGTGAGTATATCAGGGACTTTAGATCTCATTACAGTAAAAAGTCTAATATTGCTTTTTAAGACATGGCCCCTTAAGAACCAAGTTTTTTAAAATGTGAAGAGTAGTTCTAAAGGATAGTTTGGAAATATCTGTCAAAATTTTCAAATTCAGTCTTTAACATCAAGCAAGTACACTTATTGTTAGACATTTTTCCAGAATAAATACTTTTGAAAGTTGTCCAAGATATATTTACAAAGAATATCATTGCAGTGATCTTATTGAAAACAGTAAGTGCTCTTATTTCTCTGAAGATAATTTGTTTGGTACCCCCTTTTCTCTGTAATGTTTGTTTTGTTTGTTTTTTTCAAGTTTCATTTTTTCCTATTTGTTTTAGAGGTATTTGTAAATGGTGATTTTCTTGCATTCTATTCATAATTATAAGAATGTCAACAAATGAATGATTTATCAGATCTGCATATGTAAGTAAGTGTGTGTGTGTGTGTGTGCACATGCATATGCATGTGTATCTTGTTAACTAAACATTTTCACTAAGAATAGACTGGTTCAGGTATTCCTGGAATTTCTGTGATTTTTCTCTTAATCTTGTTGCCTCCTTGCTTTTTCTTTCTGAAAGTGGCTCAGTCTTACAAATTTTTGTACTTGCTGTGTCAATTTACCTCTTATCCATTTAGTTTGTGGATTTTAAAATTTTTCGTTACTGTGTTACTACTTGTTACTACTCTTATTTTCTTTGCTCAGTTACTGTTAAAAAGAATATTTTCATTGTCCCTTAATGTAGATTCCAGGAAGCACAGAGGAAGACAAATGAACTAAATTATCATATTAAGTGCATGTTCTTCAGTTTTCTCATCTGTGAAATCAGAGAGTTGGATCTGACAGATTTAAGGCAACTCAATATTTATCCTTTTCAGATGTGCTTGGCCAAATCAAGATGATTTGTTTATAATAGCTCTATTCCTGTAATGTCTTTCTGTGGCATATTTTCTATAATTTATTTAATTAATTCTAATTTGATAAGCATTTGGATATATATTAGTTATTGCCTTTAAAAAGAGCCTTTTTAAAAAGACCTAGCATAATCTCTGGAGCTGATTGGAATTAGAAATAAATTTATGTTGTGTGTATATACATACACACAGATGGATACATATAGAAATATAGATGTTAATGTATATGAATTTAATATATTTTTTAATGTTACTAAGATAGATAGATAGATAGATAGATAGATAGATAGATAGATAGATAGATATAATGTTAAAAGAATTCCCAAAAGCAACGAAATTCTAGTATCAACAACCACACCTAACACCCAGGTCTTGGTTTCTCAATTCTATTCTCTGATAAAAGGAACCAGAACTCCTTGGGAAAATGACAGCTGACAGGGCTAGGTCAGGGAAAATACAAATGTACCTAGGATACTTTCTGGTATCAGAAAGTTCTTAAAGCATGATGGAGGTATCTCAAAAGAAAATAGGAGCCAATCTGAAGGAGCTTAGCCCATCCTGGCCAAAGTTGAGACAATTTGAACAACAAAATAAATTATGATATGCCTAGGTACATATTACCATCAGAGCACATACTGCTGTTCAGCCATCACATAGTGGGCACTGTGTTTTGCTTGCCCTCTCTCCCCATGCAATGTGTACACTGATGCTACTGCCTGGTCTGAAGCTCTTGACAGCAGTAGAGTCTACCTTAACAGTACCCTGAGCAAATGTTCATCACCTAACTCCCATTCTGGAGTGGCCATATAGTGGGCACCTCACTCCAAGTGCTCTATGCCCTACACATGAACCATTAGAGGGATCCTACTCACACATATCTCTTAGAGATAGTGGGTCTATCCAACTCATCCATGGCATGTAATGCCCCAGAGTTATTAATTACAGCTAAAGAGGTTATGCTGAGAGTACACTACAGTACCCAACTGCAACCAAAGTCAACGGTGCATACTACACTGACACACCAAGACACATCTTCAAGAGCAAGCTATTCTTCTGGTATGAAAGCCATTCCATGAAAGTGATAGAGATAACCAATTCACCAGCTGCACATATCTCAACATAGGGACACAAGAAAAATTAATATCAAGGTAATATTATGCCTTCAAAAGAATACAATAACTCTCTAGCAATGAATCCCAAAGAAAATAATATTGATGAAATCCCTGATAAAGAGTTTAATAATTGTAAAAGAAGCTCAGAGAGATTCAAGAGAATACAGTCAGTTTTGAAAAACACGGAAACAATACATCATATGAATTATAATTTAATGAAGCAAAATTTTGAAAAAGAACCAAACAGGAATCTTAGAAATGTCAAGGTCAATTAGTGAAATAAAAAAGTATTTGAAAACCTTTATAAAAGGCTAGATCAAGCAGGGAAAAAAAGTGCTTGAACATGAAGACAAATCTTCTGAAATATCTTAGTTGGACAAAAAAAGGTAAAAAAGAATAAAGGGAGCCTTCAAGAGATTTCTGGGACTCTGTTAAATAAATGTTCACATTTTGGGGGTACTCAAAGGAGAAGAAAAAGGAAAGCCATAGGAAACCACTTCAATATAATAATACTTAAAACTTCCTAACATTGGAAAAGACATGGGCATCCAGGTACAGGAGGCCCATAAGACCCCAAATAGACATAACAAAAAAAAATCCCCAACCCTATATATTGTAGTAAAACTGCCGAAAGTACAAGACAAAGACAGAATTCTAAAAACTGCAAGAGAAAAGCACTCAGTCACATATAAGAGGAACCATCTGCCCTGGACTAACAGCAGATTTCTCAGTAGAAAACTTATATGTCAGGAGGGAATGGAAAGACCAATCTCTGAAAGAAAATAAGTCAATTACAGTACTATAGGTAGCAAAGATTTCCTTCAGAAAAGAAGGATACATAATTTGCAAGAGAAGAAAAAAATGGAAAGATTTCATCACCTCCACACTGGATTTACAAAAACTTGCTTTAAAAGTCCTACATCCAGAAGCAAAAGAAAGGTAATGACTATGATGAAAATATGTGAAAGTATAAAACTCATTAGAACAGGTACACAAAAGAAAAATTGGAAAAATTAACCCTTTTCAATACAATAAACTACCAAACTGCAAAGATAAACAGCAAGACAGGAATACTAAAATGATACTCAATGCAAATAGAAGAAATTGAATAAAATGGCAGGAATAAGTCTTTACATTTGTATAATAACTTTGAATGGGCAACACAAAGGAGAAAACTACAAGATAGCTTCCAGCATTAGGGAAGCAGGGCTGCCCCTGGATTGCACTAACCCTTTCACTGCAGGTTTGGGGAGCAGACCATCTTGAAAGAGGATCTAATGCCTGGAGGCAGGTAGCCAGTACAACAGTGGCAGCCAGACCACTGAGATAGTTCCTGGAATATCCACCTTCCCCAATGGGAGAGGGAGACTATAGAGTGAGATATTTCCAAATTAGTGCACCAGAGAAACTGAAATATAGAGAAACATCTGGAAGATTGTGACTGGGCCAGCACTGGTGGGCCCTTGAGAAAGTAAATAACAAGAGCATGATCCCAATTAGGGACCCAGACCCAAACACTGAGAGAACTGCAACTTAGGGAGTTGCAGGTGTGCAGGAATTATGACCAGTGAGACCCTGGGGAGAAGAGCAATTGCAGCAGAGCCAAAACAGTCACTCTCCCATTGTTTCCCCAAACACTGGGGAGCTCTGTGCCTGCAAGATATCCTGACCATTGTGCACCATTAAGGAACCACCCCTCACCCCCACCCCCAGCAAAAACCGCTAAATATGAGGAGCTCTAGGCACCAGCAAAAGTCTGGATACAAGCCCAACCAAACTGCAGGTTCTCCCTCTCTGACTCAAATGCAAATATCTGATCATAAGACAGAGGCAAAAATTTCTGACTAGTCATGCATACAAGCGTGAAACTCAAATATAGTAGACTCTACAGATACTGATAGTGGCTCTCTTCTTGCAACACAGTGACCCAGACTGATTATTTTAAGTAGGTTGAAGAATTGTCAATATACCAAAACATAACCAAAGCAAGATCACATGATAAAGAAAAATACACTAACTAAAGAAGTGCCCTTACTAGCAAGAAAGCTTTTCCACTCTAATTAACCCTGAATCCTAAGCACACACACACACACACACACACACACACACATATACACACACAAACACATAGACACACAGACACAGACATACACAGGCAGGCAGACAGACAGACAGACAGACACACACGCACGCACACACACACACGCACGCACGCGCGCGCACTATAAGAAAACAAGGCAGCAAGATGATTCCAAAATTCTTAACTTCCCAAAAGTTGATACTATGCCACTGATGTGGAGGAAGTACAAAATCAAATAGCTAAGTCGTTTTGAAGTGGTAAAAGGAAAAACAAATAAATACGCTCATAAGATATTCAGCAATCTCAAAGATAATGTAACTAAGCATAAAAAAGACTTAATTGGTAGAACGATCGGGAAGTTTAAAGAAAACACACAAAAAAATTGGGTGAGTTAACCAGGATGATACATGATATGAATGAACATTTTAGTTAAGAGTTAGAGACCATGAAAAGATATCAAACAGAAATCCAGGATATAAAAAGTTCTCTTGAAAGTATAAGCAACAGAAATGACCAGTGTGAGGATAGTGTCAGAACAAGAAGTTAAAGTCGATGCAGTTCAGATACTCAGTGATACCTTAGAATCAACAGCAGATCATGAAAAATGGATCCAACAGAGTCTAGCTGATTTAGAAGAAACCAACCAAATGTAAGATTTAAGGAAAGAAGACAGCACAAAAGGTAGAAAATGGGAAGGGGAACAAGGGAGGGGAAGAGGGGAAAGGAACAGAGGGACAAGAGAAATAAGAAATGGAAGGAAAAATGGAAATAAAGCTTTTGTAAATAAGGTGAGAGACAATGGTTAAATCTACCTTAAAACAAATGGACTTAATACATACAGTGGTCTATCTATAATACATATTTTTATAATCAGCACACAGACTTTTCTCTAAATTAGGCTACATACTATTGCATAAGTCCTGCTTAACTAAATACAAAGAAAAAAATCATCCCATGTGTACAATCAGATGAGATCTCACTGAATTTAGAAATCAGTCAGAAAGAAAACCTGGACACTAAATAACACATTGCTGAACACTCAGTGGGTCACAGAAGAAATCAGGGAGGGAAAAAATAGTTCGTAGACTCAAATAATAGTTAGTACAGCATATCAGAACCAATGAGACAAAACAAAAGCACTCTGAAGAGAGAAAGCCAAAGAAACTAAGCTAGCATCACAGAAAATACTTCTCAGAATTCTACTTAGAAAACGGAAAAGTAGCCAAGGTATTAAGAATTAGGAAACAGGGGTTGGGGACCTGGGTTCGATCCCTAGTATCCCTCCCAAAGAAGAATTAGGAAACACTCCACTATTGTAAAAACACCAAAATGACAAATTACCACATAACTTTATATAATAATTCTGAACATTAATGGTCTTATTTCTCCAATTACTAGACATAGACTGGCAGATTGGACTAACAAACAAGATCCATCTCTTTGCTGCTTGTAAGAAACACATCTCACTAGCAAAGACAGAAACAGATTAAAGTGAAAGGATGAGAAAATAGTTAACACAAATGGAACCTGAAAACAATCGTGTATAGCTACACTCATATCTGAAAATGGAGACTTTAAGACAAAATTCATCAGATGTGACAAAGAAGACACTCTATATTGGTAATGGGAACAATGCACCAAGAAGATACAACAATTTTTACTATACATGCACCAAAGATTGGTATGCCTAAATTCATAAAACAAACATTACTCAAAATAAAAGGACATCTAGGTTCCAATACAGGAACAGAGAATAATATCAGTTTTGCAGTCTCACCAAATTCCTGGTTAAAAAAAAAAATCAACAAAGAAACATCATAGTTAAACTACACCATAGATTAAATGGACTTAACAGATGTCTATAAAACAGTCCATCCAACAGCTACAGAATACACATTCTCCTCAGGAGCTCATGAAATGTTCTCCAAAATAGATTAAATTTGAGACCATAAAGCAAGCTTTTTTAATAGATGCCAAAAGATAAGATAATTTCTTGCATATCGTTAGATTATAATGGAGTGAAACTACAAAACAATAGTAAGAAAAACTACAGAAATTATATGAACATGTGGAGATTAAACAATTCAACATTGAACAATTAGTGGGTCATTGCAGGAATGGAAGAAATTTAAAAATTCCTAGAATTAAATGAAAATATAAGCCTAGCATACTAGAATCTCTGGGATACATCAGAGGCTGTTCAAAGAGAGAAATTTATAGCTATGAATTCTACACCCAAAAAAAAAAAAATCATACCCGGCAAGTGCAAGGCACTGAGTTCCATCCCCAGCACACATATATATATATATAAATCAATGATATAGCTTATAAATAAACTAATGATGCATCTCAGTACTCAGAAAAACAAGAAAAAATCCAAACCAAACCCAACTGAAAGAAAGAAAGAATAAAGATCAGAGCTGAAACCAATGAGATAAAAGACTAAGAGACAAAACACAGGATCAACGAAACAAAGAGATGGTTCTTTAAAAAGATAAACAAGATTTGCATCTCGCGAATGACTAGTGATGTTGAACACTTTTTCATATATTTATTTGCCATTTTTATTTCTTCATTTGAGAAATGACTATTCATTTCAGTTGCCCATTTTTGGATTGGGTCTTTAAATTTGGGAGATTTAATTTTTTCGAGTTCTTTATATATTCTAGATGTTAGACCTTTGTCTGATGGATAGCTAGTAAAAATTTTTTCCATTCTGTGGTTTTTCGTCCTGCTCTATTGGTGATTTCTTTTGCTGTGCAAAAGCTTCTTAATAGCATGTGGTCCCAAGCACTGATTCTTTGTATTGTTTCCCATGCAGTCTGGGTTCTGTCCATAAATTTTTTTCCAACCCCTATGTCTTTGAGGGTTCTTCCTATTTTCTTCTCCAGTAAATTTAATGTTTCTGTTTTAATGTTTAGATCTTTGACCCACTTCGATCTCAGTTTAGTGCATGGTGAGAGGCATGCATCTAGTTTTAGTTTTCGGCATGTGGCAAGCCAATTCGTCCAGCACCATTTTTTAAAGAGGCTATCATCTTTCTTCCAGTGAGGATGTTTGGCTCCTTTGTCGAAGATGAGGTATTTGAGTGCATTTGGAGTTGTTTCTGTATGTTCCAATCTATTCCATTGATCCTCAGGTCTGTCTTTTTGCAAGTACCACACAGTTTTTATCACTGTAGCTTTATAGTATAATTTTAGATTGGGGACTGTGATGCCCCCTGCCTTTCCCTTGTTGCTTAGGATTGTTTTTGCTATTCTGGGTCTCTTTTGGTTCCAGATGAAATTCATGATTGTCCTTTCTAATTCTTTGAAGTATGTTGGTGGTCTCTTGATTGGAATTGCATTAAATCTGTATAATAGTTTAGGAAGTATAGCCATTTTCACTATGTTGGTTCTTCCTACCCAGGAGCATGGGATAACTTTCCATTTTCTGATATCCCTTTCAATTTCCTTTTTTAGAGAACTGTAGTTTTCGATGTAATGCAAATCAAAACAACATTAAGATAATATCTCACTCCAGAAAGAGTCGCATCTATGAAAAAATCAACCAACAACAAATGCTGGAGGGGATGTGGGGAGAAAGGAACCCTCCTGCACTGTTGGTGGGAATGCAGACTGGTCCAGCCACTGTGGAAATCAATATGGAGACTCCTCAAAAAACTAGAACTAGAGGTTCCATTTGATCCAGCTATTCCCCTACTGGAGATCTTTCCAGAAGAGTTAAAATCGTCATGCCACAGAGATATATGCACAACCATGTTTATAGCAGCACAGTTTGTAATAGCTAGGTCTTGGAAACAACCCAAATGCCCAACGACCAATGACTGGCTAAAGAAGATGTGGCTTTTCTACACAATGGAGTACTACACTGCCATAAAGAAGGATAAACTAGAGTCATTTGTATGTAAATGGATGGTCCTTGAGAATATACTACTAAGCGAAATAAATCAGACACTCATGACCACACATCAAATTGTTTCTCTGATATGAGAAACCATAACTGTAAATAAGGACCAAGTAGTGTAA
>PVJO010017238.1:0-39748 GCA_004026905.1 Hystrix cristata | reverse complement strand
TTTTTATCTTTTACTTATATTTTCATTCCACCAGATTGTTTAGCTTACTTACCCACTGCCATGATACTTTTTTCCTATTGTTCAAATAGTACTCACTTCCATTTCTTGCTATAAGGAAATTACTGCATTTAAGGCAAACACCTCATCACAGCTTTATACTAGACCTAGGATCTAGCTACAATTTTGTATGACTCCTGGATGTTATAAATATTTAGAAAACTTAAAACAATCATTGTGAAATCGGTTGGTCCTTTTCAAAATGAACAGCCACCTCAAAATGTCACCCTAAGTAACTCGAGTTATTTTTGAGTACTTTTAATTTCTGTTAGTCCAAAAATAAAGAGTTGGCTAATGAGTGGCTAAAGAAGATGTGGTTTTTCTACACAATGGAGTACTACACTGCCATAAAAAAGGATAAACTAGAGTCATTTGTATGTAAATAGATGTTCCTTGAGAACATACTATTAAGTGAAATAAATCAGACACTTATTAGTACACATCGAATTGTTTCTCTGATATGAGAAACCATAAGTGTAAATAAGGACAAGGGTAGAATAGATATTATGTTTAAAAAAAAAAGATAGTATTCAAAAGAGAGGAGATCTAGATAGGGAAAAGGGGGATAAAGAAGAAGGTTAAAAGAAAAGTAAGACAAAAGGGAAAAAAATGGAAAAGTGTAAATAAACTTGTTGCAAATAGAGAGGGGTGGGTGAATGGAAGGGCGGGGAGGGGAAGAGGGGGAAAGCCAAGATACATCATGTACAGGTACAAAATAACCATGCTGATTATGATCATTATGTATACAATGTACCAATACACGTTCTTCGTAAAAATTAAAAAAAATAAAGAGTTGGCTTTCCTCGGTCTTGGTCTTCAGCAGGACCCTGTGAGTGTATTTAGCGTGCCCTTTACACTCAAAAGTGGAATCATTGTAACATGACACTTGAATCCCTTTTGTGATGCTTCTGTGTCCTGCTTACTATGGACTGTGACAGCCCTCTGGTGTCTCCATTTCAGTATACTGCATTTATGAGATGACATTTTTCATCTAAAGAGGATTCCTCCTCACTCAGCTTTTGCTTTTTTAAGTTTCCAGGACCTTGTATATAAATATTTGGAGAGATCATTATCAGATTATATTTTTCTGTTCTTTCACTCCAGTCCATACTCAGCTATACGTCCAATTTTAAATATACTATTTATTCGAAGTTATATCTATATCCTTGTCATTCAAAGAATTTCAAACTCTCATTATTAACTCAACCTGCTACCAATCCACAGGTTTAATCCACCATACCAACAGTGTCCACCATGATACAAGGGATACAATATACATTCAGTAAATAACATGCTAAACTGCTGGGGAAAACCAAAACCTCCTCTATGTGCTAGAGACCAAACATCCCATGTAAAAAGCATTGGGTGCATGGATTCCCTTTTTCCCTTGTCTCACATAGGGTTTTACTTCTTTGTTTCCTTTATCTCCATGATAGATACAATAAACATAAATAAGACTGGACCAGGAAAAATAATAAAATCAACTTCTGACTATCTGAGTGTGCTTTAGCCACAGCTAATTTTTAAATCCAGCCAGTTTATGAACTGCCTTCTGCCATTGTCAGTAGATGTGTGTTCAGCGAACAACTCATTTTAGTATTTTCCTAAACAGAATATAAATAGGCAGGTAAATCTTCTGGAGAGGGGGGCAGGTGGAGAATAATAATGCATTTCCAAAGTTAAGCAGAAATTATTCATTTGTCAAGCAATCTATAGTTTTCATTCGGCCTATCATCTGTTTTTCCCTACCCTGGCACAGCTAAGAGAGAGACTGTTGGCACCAAAGTCTACTCTAGCTTCAGAGAGATCTAGTTTATAGGTCTCCACTTTCCTTTGCTCAGTTTGGTTTGGGGAACCCAGAGTTATTTGGGGTATTATTCTCTCCCATTCAATCATTGATGAACATCCTTGTCATAAAGCCATACCAGACCCGTGCTCTATCTACCAGCTTTCATACTTTCCAGATGTCAGAAACAGCTGGAAAGCTCAACCAGTCATAATTAAACACAGCAGCTCATTTTAGAAAGCAAGGCATTTGAAAAATATGTCACCCAGCTGGGTGTGGTGGCACGAGCCTGGAATACCAGTACTCAGGAGGCTGAAGCAGGAAGATCGCCACAAGTTCAAGGCCAGCCTGAGTACACAGTGAGTTCAAAACCAGTTTGCACTACAAAGAAAGACTGAGTCTCAAAAAAAAAAAGTCACCCATAGCCTCAAATGGCCCCTAGTTTCACCTGGCTATACACTTTTCAGTTCTTGCCTTGAAATATTGAGCAGTGCTATAGCACTGCTGTGAAAGAAGCTGCCACTTCCACCTCAGAGGTGGATTCAGTGATGAGTTGAGCTATTTCTTATTACCACATCATAAAGGCTAAGCGTGTACTAATCCAACAGGGATATGGAGAAAGAGGGTAGAGAATTAAACTGTAAAGGAGGAGGGGCACTCAGGAGCTACTGATAGTTTTCATTCTGTCACCATGTTTATTTCAATGTAACATAAAAGGTACAATCTAGCCGGGTGTGGTGGTGCACACCCATAATCCCAGCACTCAGGAGGCTGAGGTAGAAGATCGGCAGGAGTTTGAGGCCAGCCTGACTACACAGCAAGACTCTATCTCAAAAAAAAAAAAAAAAAGTATGTCATAGGATATAAGTGAATAAGAAAAAAATAGATTTCATTTACTGGGTACCTGCTATGAGGCTGGCACTATATACACTTTATCTCATATAATCCTCACTGCCCTGTGAAATTGGTATTTAATCTCCATTGTATAGATGAGAACAATGAGGTTCAAGAAAGTTTGTGACTTGCTGCCTGCCAAATAGCTAGGGAGCTCAAGAGCAAGGACTCCAACTTACAGCTCTCTCCAGAGCCATAGGTTAAAAGAGATGCAGGCTAAAGTTTGAGAACCACCACATTAAACTGAGTAAAGCTTTGTCAAAAGAAGACAACTACAGGCTGGGGATTAGTTCAGTGGTTAGAGTGCTTGCCCACCAAGCGCAAGGCCTCAAGTTTGATCCCCAGCACCCCAAAAAAAACCAAAAAACAAAAAAACAAAAGAAAGGAAGAAGACACCTAATCACCACATGGATTCCGATATAGAATGCATCAATTTCCCACAGGATCAAAGTCATGTGCTGTGTATTTTGCAGAACTTAGAAAAAGAAAATCTGCTGGTTCTTTTTGTCCCTGAAAGCCAGCATTAGATTAAAACTCAACTATACCCTTAAATGGCACTAACACTATGATTTTTAGGCATACCTTAGTAATGAGGTAACCAAATTTTGTTTCTTAGCAGACTGTTGGTAAAGAAGCCCAAAGCACAAAGCTCTGCCTGCTCCTTAGCCCTCTGCAGTCTTCACAGACCCTTAGTTTAGGGTCTTCTTCAAATCCAAATGAAGACGCATCCTGCCTCACACACTCTGACAGATAAATCTGAAAACCACATTTTGCAAATAAGTCATCTCTCTTCCAATTAATCATAATTCATTGACCAAGGAAAATATAACCTTGACATGCAGCCTGCAGTTACTTTTGAAAAGATGATCCAGGGGCTGGGGATTTAGCTCAGCAGTTAGAGTGCTTGCCTTGCAAGCACAAGACCCTGAGTTCGATCCCCAGCACCAAAAGGAAAAGAAAAGATGATCCATTTCTAAATGTTTTATGAGAAAAGAGTGGCTTCTGCTTAAAAAAATATATATAGGGAGTTAGATCAGGTTATTTGAATTAACTCTAGAAACAGTTAAACATCCCTCTTGAACCAGAATGCCAACTTTTTAGCTCACCAAAGAAAGTTTCTTTCATAGAAGATTGGCTTTATGCTATGAACAGTGGAAAAGGGTACTTTTTTTTTTCAGTGCTGGGGATCGAACTCAGGGCCTTGCGCTTCCTAGGCAAGCACTCTAACTACTGAGCTAAATCCTCAGTTGAAAGGGGTATGATTTAGAAAGAGAACAATTTCTACACTATTTTAAGAATGATCATTCAAAAACTACCATTAATAAAGCATAATTCATATGTGAGATCATAAAAAACAGTGTTCTAGCATCCTAGTGGCAGAAAGGTAGATTACTTTATTTCCTCTCTCTGTGGTTGTCCTGATGCTATTCTAGTAAGCATGGACTCACAGTGACTGTGAACTCTAGCATTAAGAAATTTCCTTTCTTCTGAAAACTCAAAGGTCTAGGTTCTTCCCTCTTCCTCATAGTCAGTGGCTTCTCCTCTTTTCTATTTTATCCCCCAAATTTTCACTTTCCCTTGCACCCTCTCCATAGTGTCCACTTTCCCACCCAAACTCAACCACAAAATGACTTCGCTGGAATTTCAGACTGATTGGTCCTAGAAAACAGCTCTCTACTGCCTATGGCTGTTCTACTCCATTCCGAACTTCGCTCAGTTTAGAACCAATGAGCCACTGCAAGTGTCATCCAGACCAAACCCTCATTAGAACCTTTCCTCTGTGCCTCTGCTCTGCCCTTCAATTCTGGCCCAAGGCTCTCATGCCCCTGTTATTTATCCTGCTTTGCTCTGGAATTTCCATGGCTTACCTTCTTATATCTAGAATCCCTCCCACTTGCAGACTGGAAAAACTAGTGTATTCCCACTTTCTCCTTTTTTCAAGGCCATTCTATTTAGGACAGTGAATCCCCTCCCCCATTCAGTATCTTTACTTTAGATTTCCTAATGAATGCTAGACTTACAAGCTCTGGATCCCAGCTACCCTGCTTCCTGGGCCCACCCCAGAGCAGTAGGTATCAAAGGTGAGTTTTTACATTCCCCAACACTAGCTCCAAAAGACATCCAAGTAAATGTCTTCCTCCTTTGGCTCTTTATTCCTCTATTTTTCTTTCACATTGTACATTTTGCAATCTGTACACTACCGCTAAATTCTCTATTTCCTTATATATATTCATATCATTCCCTAAACGCCAGCTTTTCCCCAACCCTACTTTTACCCAAGATCTTCTCTCTTACCCCAACCTTAGTGATTCCAGCAGGAAGCAGAAAGAGCTCTGAGGGTTCCTCAAAGTTTTATTCGGAAAACACTATCATGGCGAGCTCGAGGTGCCACTTTTTTCCTTTACTAGCACTAACACAAGACCAGTGATTGCCACCTTCCTCTGCCCAGTGCTTGCCTTCACTGCCCAACCAATTCTCCTCCTGACTTCTTTCTGCCTCCCTTTTTTCTAGTGTTAAAGTCCTTTACTCCCATGATTTTGTTTCTCTCAAAGAAGCCCTTCCTTCACACCCATTATCCAGACTAATCACACCATGAGCTCCCCTGCTGCCTAGACAAAACATTTTACCCCCTTTTGATGCCCCAAATCACCTAGGCCTGAGAAGAAGAAATTCTCTCTCTCCCCCTTTTCCTGGAAAATCAAAATAGCCAGACCCACATTAGTGCCCTTGGTACAGACACCATTTCTTCTAGAACTTTCCTCCACTCTGTCCAATTCAGATTCTAACGGCAGAGTTTGGCAGGGGCTTAGCTTTCCTCTACCCTATTATAACAACCAGCCATCTCTTCCTTATTGCTCTATTTTAAAGACCTAGTTCTCCATAGCACAAACACTGGCATCCCTTCTCTTTCCTTCCTCAGTGACACAGCCAGTCCTCACCTTCTGAAAGCCAGAACAAAAAAGAACCCTACCTACTCCTGTTGCAAAACTGGTAATAGGTTTAATCTTTTTCTTTTCTTTCTTTCTTTTTTGTTTTGTTTGGTTTTTCAAGACAGGCTCTTGCTACGTAGTTCAACCTCACCCTGAAGCCTTGAACTCAATATGCAGACCAGGCTGGCCTCGAACTTGCAGCGATCCTCCTGCCTCAGCCTCCCCAGTGTTGGGATTACAGGCGTGCACCACCACCACGCCCGCCTCAACCCTTTTCAAATCAATTTTAGTACGGCTTTTTGCACCAAGGCCTATGACTCTCATCCCTAAAGCCCACTCCAAAAGCAGCTGCCCCAGTTGCCCTATTAAGAGCTATATGCCTATCAATATCCTCCTGACTTACTCAAGATGGCCATGTTCCTCCTAAACTCTACTATCGACCTTCAAATACTCTTAACACTGCTCCTTCCAGCTCCTCCGTAGCTCCACCAGTCTTGCCTACTAACTTTGCTTCTCCATCAAAATTTTACCAGTTTCTCCTCAACCTCCACTTCTCTTTGGAGCCTCTGAGTGATTCTCAGAATTAGATTAAGACTATCCCGTTTAATCTCCATGGAATCTTTCAAATTTCTTTCCTATACATTGTCATCACCATTCAACTTCTGTTTCCCCAAACTCTGTCCCAAACATCCTCCACTGTGCAACCTACCATCTCCCCCATAATAAAGCTCCCAAATAAGCGAGAACTAGATGATCTTTAAAGTTCCCTTCCATCCTGGGAATTTTATTATCAATCTAATCCCTTTCCGACTCCAAATGCACTCTCCAGTTACTTCTCTGTAAAACGTTTCAGCAGTGTGACTTTGAGAAACTGCCTCCTAATTTGAAAGAACCATAGGGCTAAGCAGTGTAACCTACAAGTGCACCCCCAGAAGTCTCACCAAAGCTTTTCCCAATTGTGCTCCACCTCTGTGTCAGGGAGTTGACCTCCAAATCGCCTTCGGAGTATTCAGTTGTAGCCCTGCAGTCCGGAATCCCTTCCCACACTTATGCAAAGAGCCCCTAAACCCTGGGCTAGACGTGTGTTCACGAAGACGCTGTCCTTACTGTCTACTGTAGGAAACACCAAAAATGAGTGAAGTATCACCACGTCAACAGTCTCAATCAGCCAACACTGAAAATTTCATAACAATAAAACAAAAACACAGTGTTTCTACCGGGGAGGGGGAGATTCGAGAGAAATAGAAGGGCACCCCCACTGGCCTGTGGCCTCCCGGGTTTGCAGTGTGCCTCCCTCCCGCCTTTCCGCTCAATCACATCTTTGCCTACAACGATCTACCGCACCTCCATAACGCGAAATCCCCAGCCTTGGTGCGGCCGGCTCCTCCCAGCCTTGCCCCGGACGTCTCTCTGGCCCAGCCTTCTTCTCGGCGGGACCCCAGCGAAGAGGGCCCCCTGCAACGTCCAGTTCACCTCCCTATCCCTTCCCGGGCCTCTGGGCGCCCCTGCAGGGCTCTGTCCCGAAGCTGAACCTCGAGGAGCCAAGCCCACGAGGCCCGTCGCGGGACCCACCCCCCTTCCTTCTCCCAGCACCTCGTCCTCCGTGCACCCGGCCCCCGGGGCGCCTCGTCGTCGTCGTCGTCCCGGCTCGTACCGCCCCCCGTCGGGGGCTCCACCCCCCGCCTGCCCCCGCCCCCAGGACGGCCCCCTCCCCAAGGCGAGCCGCCTGCGCCCTCTGCCCCGGCACGGGACTCTCTCTGGCCTCGGTTCCCCGCCCAGAAGCGGCGGCGGCGGCGGCAACGGCTGCGGCGGCCCCAGCAGGAGCAGCAGCGGCGGCGGCGGCGGCGGCAGCAGCGCCGCCTCGGCCCCGCCCCGCCGCCCGCCGGAGCCCCACGCCCCGCCCGCCCGCCCCGCCGCGGGACTGCTCCCCCCGAAGCCCACCGCTAAGCCCCCCCACTTCCCGGCCGCAATCCTCTCGAATCCAGCTCCGCTGGGCCTGCTGTCCCTTCCTCACGCCCCTTAGAACCTGGGGTGGGGGAGCCCCGGGTTCGCGGTCATCCCCCTCCCTCCTCCTCCAAGGGCCGGGGGATTGCCCCCGATCCCGAAACCCGGCCCCGTAACCAGAGCCTCCCTCTTTCCAGCCCTCGGCTTCGCTCTTAGACCCCTTGCCTCCAGGCCTGGCGCGAAGCGGGTGGAGGGCTTGCACGCCGGATCTACCCCCTGGCTTGCTGGGGCTAGTATGAATTGCCCCCATCTCATCCCCCTTCAATTTAAGAACCCTCCCCGCCGCGCCTGGCCCGGCGGCCCCCGCCCCTAGAGCGAGGGCAGCAGAGCCAGGGCGCTCCGAAGTCATCCCCCGCCTTTTTTCCAGGGACTGGGATAATTGCCCCTGCCCCCATCACAGCACTCCCACTCCCGAACCCAGGCCCCGCCGCCACCTAGGGGTACCCCTTACCCCACCGTTCCCGCACCCCAGCACAGGGGAGAAAGCAGACCTGAAAGAGCACCCGTCGCACCTCCCCTTAGGTTGGAGGGTATTTTCTCCCGGTCTCTTCAAGACTTCATCGCGGACACCCCCCCAAAAAAAGAAAACAAGCCTTTTCTCGCCCTGCCCTGCTGGCCAGGCTCCCTTCTGATCGTCGGATCCCTGTATCAGGGGTTGAGGCCAGGTAGTTAACAAGACCATAGTCTCCACCTTCCTTTCGGAGGAGTGGGGTAATTCCTATGGTTCCCCCCCCAGGATCAACCGACCCCCGTTTCCATGGAGACCCCCGCCCAGCCGGGAAGAAGACTCTCCGGGATCGTGGCGAACTAGTCTCACCTGGCTAAGAGAGAAGGGGGTCGAGGAGGGGGTAGGGCAGGGCAGGGATGGGGTACGAAGGTGGGAAGTGGAGGGGAGCTGTCCCGAAGGGAGGGGCGAGGACAGAGCGAGCTCCAGGGAGCGCTACGTCCGGGGACACGAAGAGGACGGCGCCCCCGGGGGGCAAGCAGAACGGCCGCGGAGAGAAGAAGGGATAGGGTTGAGGAAAGGCTTAAGATAGAAAAAAGCGGGTGGGGGAATACAAAAAAGCCGGGGAGTCAAAAGGGGTGGAGGGATTGGGGGAGAGAAAAAAAAGACGCACCTGTTCCCGGGTCGGCTCCGCGGGGAGGCTCAGGCCGCCACCCGGGCTCCCTCTTACCCCCTAGGAACCGTCACCCGCCTAATACTGCCCCGATCTGATGTCTCCCTCCGCCCCTTATCGCCACCGACCTCCTTCTCCTCTCTCCGGGCGGCGGCGGCGGTCGGACTCTAGGAACTGAGAGGAAGAAGGGAGGGCTCAGCAAAGCGGAGGAGAGACAGAGCCACACACTGGCAGCAGCCGCGGCGAGCGAAAGAGTGAGGGGGAGAGCGATGTGTGTGTGTGTCTGTGTGTGCGAGCGAAGCCTGGTGGAGTGGGTGCCGGTCGCACGGCTCGACGGGAAGTGGAGTCTGGCCGGGTTTGCGCGCGGCGTCGGCCCGCACAGCACGGAACTACAACTCCCAGAATGCCCCCCACAAGGGGGGGAATGGGGAGGAGGAGAAGAAGGGAGGGAGCAAGCAAGAGAGGGAGGGACGAACAGGGAGCAAGCGGCGGCGAAGGGGGCAGAGCCAAGCAGCCCCGGTGACACTGGGAGGGGAGGGGAGGAGGAGGGGATCGCTGCGAGAACCGAGCGGATTCCGGAGAGCCAGGCAGTGGTGGCTGCAGCAAGCCGGGCAAAAAGCTAGACTCCCGGGCTAGGCGGAGGCACTCAATCCGCGGGGCTGCAAGAGCCCCACGCCCCCCCCCACCCCCGAAGCCCCTCAAGGGGGAGGTTGAAGAAGGGAGATCATCCGTGCGCTGCGGCCAGGGGTTTAGCGCTCCCTTTCTTCCTATGCTCTCCACCTTCTGCCCCGACCTGACTTTCTCAGGCCACTGGTGCCCGATCTAGTGTGCAAATCCCGAGACCCCCAGATCTCCCCTGCTGGGCAGCACCAAGGCAGACGCATTCGGTCCCCTTCAGTCCCCTTCTCCCAGGGGCCTGAGGGAGGCTCCCCTTGCAAGCAGGGCGTGACTCTCCCATTCTTCCCGCCCCCCCTCGTCGTCGCCACCCCCAATCTCCCTCCCCGGAACCCGTCCCTCGAAGCCAGGGCTCGCCTCTCTCCCCGCCAAGGAAGGTTCTCTCTGGGGGCGACTACCCACCCTCTCCCTTATACTGGGTCCCTACCCACCAGTATCCCCTTAACGTTGCCCCCCTCACCGAAGTAACAGTGGGGGCGACTCGAGTTGGACTGGTGGCTATTTTCCCTTCCAGGCTAGCTGTCCTTCGCCACGCCGACCCTGTGTAGAGATAGAAAAGCGCATTAATACTCCCGTCCCCCCTCCCCCCCGCCAGGTTTGGATCCCCATGGAAGTGGCTCACAGTAAAGAGAGGTCGTTAGTGGAAGTGAGCAGGAGGTGAATCCCAACCCTTAAACACCCCATCCCAGCCCTGAACATCCAAGGATTCGTCCCTTTCCTTACAAGCCATCAAATAGCTGGGGGGGGGGTGTGAATTATCTAAACCCCAATGTCCACACGACTCGATAAGACGTTACCTTGTAGGAATAAAATACGAACCAGACTGTCCCCGCGAGAGGGAAAGTATACTCCCCCCCACACACACCGTCGCCGTCCAGCCCTAAACACATACCCCTAGAAGAGTCAGTTGGCGGGTGAGGGGGTGCTGGGGAGTGAAAGGATTGCGACGGGGAGGGTCCGCGGCCCCCAGAGAACAGAATCCAGATGCTAAGTGGTGGGTAGGGGGTGCGGCATAATTGCAGACGGTGTCTTTCCTTCCTTTTCCCGGAATCGCCGCCGAACACCGTCCAACACTCGGAGTTGCTTACCAGTCAGTCCCCTAGCCCCATTTGTGCGCGAGGCGGCCGGAGCCCGGCCGGGAAGCCCGGGCACAACAAACTCCGCGGAAGCTGGCCTTCGCCGCCGCCGCCGCGCTGCCGCGGGCCTCCCTCCCTCCACTCGCGGCCCCGCCGATCTACCTTCGCCCCCGGCCGAGGCCAGACCCCGTTCGCAACTCCACGCCCCTACTCCACCCCCGGCTCCCCCTCCCCTCGCCCTCTCCCCGCGGGTCCGGCCCAGCCCCTAGCACCGCCCCGCCCTACCGCTCGGTCCAGAGCCCAGCAAGTGCCCCGAACTCGCCCCCCGCCCCCACGCCCAGGCCAGTCCAGCCGGGCCTGGTTTCCCCCTCCCGCCGCGCCCCGCCCCCGAATCCACGTCCTACTTCGCCACCCAACTCGGCCCGGTCCGGGTTCGGCCCGTGCCCAAGCCACCAGAGTCCCTGGTTCGGTCCGGTGTACGGCCACCCACCCCGCCCTTGCCTGGGTGCCGACCTGGCCCGCTGCCTGCACCCGCCGATCCGACCGAAGCGCGCGGTCCCGGCCTTGGTTTCGGCGACGTTGCCGCGTCTCGCCACGAGGGCTCGGATCACGCAAGATCCGAACCCGCGCAGGGTGGGGGCCACGGGAAGCAAGTTTCTTTATCCTCCCCCCGCCCCTGCCCCCGCCCCCGCCGCGAAGCCACGCCAACCCCCCTCCCGCCCCTGCTCGCAGCGCCCCCTTCACCTGGGCAGAGCCCCCTGGCCGCTGTCGCAACTTTCTCCACGCCGCCGGGAAAGCGGACGAAGCGGGAGGAGGAGGGAGGTAGCGCGGCCAGGGCGGGGGGGGGGTGCTGGGATCAGGCCGCTGGGCTCCGCGAGGACACGTGGGGGAGGAGGGGAAGGAGGAGGAGGAAGGGGGGCGGGCCTGCAGTTCTCGGGGCTCCCCCTGCCAGCCCTGGGGAAGCTGGAACCTCGCCCGGCAGCCGCAGACCCCGCACTGGCCACGGGGGAAGAACGGAGCCACCTTCCCCGGCCAGCCCCTGGCTCCAGGAAGGGGGAGAGGCAAGCAATGCCGTACGGGGTCGCACGGCGAGCGTTTTCGCTCCCGCTTTAAATACGACTCTCTCCCCGTTTTGCCTCGGTCTGTGTAGGAGGGCAGGGGTCGTGTCTGAGACAGGACGCCCCCACAGGACGCCCCGCCCCTCCGCCCGCCCTACACGTCCCCACCCTGGGCGACTCCGGTGCGTGGTTGGGGTGCTCCAGTACCGAGGCCGTCCGCCGTCGCAGCCCCCGCCCCAGCCCCAGCCCCGGCCCCGGCCCCGGCGCCGAAGTGGGACAGGTGCTGGAGAAGGGAAAATGCCGGGGCTCGCAGCCTTGCCTGGTGACTCCGGGACGGCCCACCCTTCGTGGCAACCTCCCAGGCTGCAAATCCTTTGGGCCACTGTCAGTGGGCAGGCCCTGCCTGGGCATGGAGGCATCTGGGGTTGGGGGGGCAGGGAAGAGATCCGAGAGAGGAAGGAGGAAAGGGTCGAGAGGTCTGTAAAGGGGAAAGCCAGCACTACAGGAGCGAAAGCCCCGCTCAGAGAGGACTGGGCTTCTGCTCTATTTTCTCGATGCGTGTCAGCCGCCGACCTGAGCCCCTTGACCCTTACCCTTTACCCTAACGACTCCCCGCCTGACCAAAGGAATAAATCCTCGTGTGTGTTTACATCCCAGGCCATCCCTGGGATTGAAGGGTTGAGAAGCTTGCGGTCCACATTCTAACTCTGATGACTTTACATTAACTCTGAGGAGAGCAGCTTGCGAACAAGCTGACGCTGCGGGCTGACTTGCTTTCAATCTTAGGGTGTTTCTCAGCAGCTCCAACCCTGAGCTGATGGTGAGGACTTCAAAGGCATCGCCTCTACCTAGATGGTATTAGGGGAGGTGCCCAGTAGTTCCTGGAGGATTCATTGCTTTGTAAACAGAATGTGAAATGAATAGCAGGAATTTGAAAAAAAATTATGTGCAGATATATTGATATTATTTACTACATATTTATTTGTACCAAGGAATCCAGAGGGTCATTTGGACTAGAAGGAAGCCCTGTGGGATTACTGTCTTCCTCCTCCTCCTCCCTGCCCCTTTTCACCTTTGCTGTGGCTTAGAGGTTCCATCTCTAAACTGGGGGTGTCCTCTCTCCTTTGGAAGGACTTTGCAGATGGTAGTTGAGACTTGCCTGGTATGTCTCCATCACCTGGTCTGAGGGATGTGCATGAGTAGAGGGGCGGCAAGCTAAGGCTGCAGCAGCTTTGTTTTTGCCTGAGGCCTGGTGCTCTATACCCCACCCCCTTACTTGTCCCCACCAGCCTCAAAATCTATTGCCAGCAACATGGACAGGGCCCTGGCCATTGTATTTTGCTTTGGGAACCACTTCACTAGTTGTTTTACCTGGCCACACCTACTCTCCTAGGCACTTCCCTCTCTTACACACACCCATTAAAAAAATGTTTGGCCTAAATTGCACCAAGGAAAAGTGAAGATTTGGAAATGGTATGTTTGAGATTCTCTCTCTCTCTCTTTTTTTTGTTGTTCTTTGAGACAGGGTATCTCTATGTAGTCGAGGCTGGCCACACTATACAGTCCAAACTGGCCTTGAACTTTCGACAATCCTCCTGCCTTGGCCTCCCAGAGTGCTGGCATTACAGGTGTGTTTGAACTAATCACCATATAAACTCAAAAGTGCATTATTAAGGGGGAAGTCACCTCTATGAGGCCTCATAATGTAGACCCCATCCATCCTACTTTGATTTAAGATGATTTCTTCACTGATTTTAATTAGTAATTACTAAATCGCCACCTCTCTGAAGTTCCTAGTACCTTAGGCCAACTTGGCTCCTTGGTTTATGGCTGAAATAGATCCTGGACACCGCAGCTCGCACTGGTCTGTGTCTCACCACTTGGCTGCATCATTTATCTGGCAAAACGAAGGTTGGGGCAAGATGGTTGTTTCCTGACTGAAGCTCTAGCTTCTCTGAGCCCTTTCCTGTTGGGGGCCAGGCTTCCTGCCCTACAGGAGATGATGGGAAACCAAGGAGCTGGGTGGGGAGGGCTGTGGGAAACCTTGTAAAGAATGTAGATATTAATGATTATTTTATTTGAGGCTAGAACCACAACATAACCAAAATAATAATATCTTACCTTTGTAAAGCATCGGAGTGTTTACAAAGCCCTTTCACTTGTGCCATTGCATTTGTTTCTTGACTCACTACAACTCTTGATTTTGGAATTAAGGAAACTGAGTCTCTGGGCCTCTATGGGTGGCTTGCTCAAGGTGCATGGCTAGTTGGTTCTAGAGCCAGGACTCAATCCCAGTGGTCCTGCCCCTATATCCAGAGTGCTTTTCAATATGGCATAAAACCTCCACTTAATTCCAAAATAGTCTTTTTCCAGGCCGATTGTTCTTCTTAAGTATTTCTCCCATCAATAACATCTACTGACCCAGGCTGGGATACTTGCAGAGGCAACTCGGTACAATGGAAAGAAGATTATCTGAAGGCATTCTAAGAACCAGAGCCTAGACCTGTCGTGCCAATAGCTAGTGGTGGGACCGCAAGCAAGCCTTAATATTTTTTATAACTTTTTTAGGTTGTTTTTTGGTTTTTGTTTTTGTTTTTTTGAGACAGGGTCTCAGTCTGTAGCCCAGGCTGGCCTCGAACTCATCACGATCCTCATCCTCCCTGCCTTATCCTCCCAAGGGTTGGGATTACAAGGGCTGGGGATTTAGCGCAGTGGTTAGAGTGCTTGCCTAGCAATCCAAAGGTCCTGAGTTCACTCCCAGCACCAAACAAAACAAAACCAAAAAAACCAAGTGTTGGGATTACAGGTGTGTGTTACAGTGTCCTGCAAGCCCTAACATTTGACTGAGTAGTGCCAGCCTAATTCCAGGTACTGTACTTCGAGTCATCGTTCCTCCCTCCTAGAATATGGAGATTAAGGTACCTACTCACTTCCCTCACAGGGAAACTGCATGAGTGTCAAATGAGATATAGATAAGAAAGAGTCCGGCACACTGTAAGCAATTGGGCTTCAGCAAGAGTTGTTATCATTCACACTGGCATCATGGTCTCCCTGGGGAAGCAGAGAAATAGAGGTGACACCAGCCTGGGCCCTGCTCTCCTGAAGCTTACCAGACAAAATAGGGCATTTGAGGGTCCCCTAATTATTTAGAATCCAAACCAACCTCTGACTAAAATCCACAGGATAATTGTATTAATTCTCTGCTTTGTTCTGCAATCAGAAGCCTTGTCTCACTGGTAAAACAACACATGCCTATGACAAAAAAAAAATTCTACTGGTTTAGATCTTTAGAGTTATCAGAATAAAATGATTTGGAGCTTTTGGATGTCCCTTCATTCACAGCACCTCATTCAATTGAAGGTGAAGTCAGGTGCAGAACGCAGGGTCTCTGAACAGCTTGAGGGTCCATTCTGATTCACCCCACTTGGAGGGGGACCAGGGGAGGAAGGGGTACAGAAAGAGACTATGGCTGTGTGCTCTCTGGTGTTTCACTTTGTGTTGGGGGATGGGGGCGGAGGAGGATTCCTGGTCCCTATTTGCTATTCCTGCGGCTCCACTGCAGACGCATTCCAGCAGCCTGCTGGGTGTTGAGGACTAAGTACTGGCTCCCTGCGAACAAACGGCTGAGGAAGGCCTGGTCTCTGCCCTCTCATAGCCCTTGGTCTAAATGGGGAGGCAGCATGTCTGGTTAAACTTAACTTTGTAAACAAACAACAACCTTCCTGGATTTTACAGCAAAGGGGGCGAAAGTCAGCCCACAGACCTCTCAGCAGGCCAAGCCCCTCAGCTTGCTGACCACTCCCCGCCATGAGTCCTAAACTCTCAGTGTTCTTAATCAAACCTACTGTGGTAGAGGTGGACGAGACCCTAAGAAATGATCTGTCCTCCTGAAAAACTGGGCATGGCTGCCTGCTCTTGACAAGATCAATCCCACGAGCCTTCTCCTTGCTCTCAGGGCCCTCCCTGGTCTAGTTGCAGCCTCCTTTCCTTCCATGTCCCTCATAAGCCTTCTGTTCTGACCAAAGCAGCCCCTTTGCTATTCCTTAGACAGGACGTGCACTTGCTCAGGATACTGAGATCTCACTCAACCAGCGCTCAAGCCTGTTTTCATGCCACCGCCCCCCCACCCCGTGCCCTCCCTGTGGAAGTTAAGTGCTCCTTCTGGGTGCCCCCACACTATTTAGCATATCCCTTTATTAGTGCTTCTACTCTCTGCCTACCTATTTCTCCAAATTGGCCTAAATCCTTTGGATAAAGGGACTCAGTATTTCTCATTTGTGTTAACAGGCCTTCTTCCTCTCCCCTCAGAACCACTCACCTTGGCATACAGTGGGACTTCTACAAATGCTTGGTAAGTGAATGAATGGATGAATGGCTGGTCCATTCCATTCCTCTTTTTGTTGTTTGTTTGTTTGTTTTTTCAAGGTAGATTCTCCCTTCGTAGTTCAGGCTGGCCTTGAACTCACTATGTAGCCCCGGCTAGCCTCAAAATCACAGTGATTCTCCTGTCTCAGCCTCCTGAGTGTTGGGATTACAGGCGTGTGCCACCATGCCTGTCCCTTAAGCATTTTGGACAGTGCCTGGCACCCAGTGGATGCACCATGGTAGCTTCTCCCCCCCCCCCTTTTTTTTTAATGAGAGGAGTTTTTAGATGATTTTTTTTTTGAGACAGAGTTTCTGTATGTAGTCCAGGCTGGCCTCAAACTCATGGCAATCCTCCTGCCTCTGCCTCCTAAATGCTAGGATTACAGGTGTGTGCCACCATGCCCGGGTAATGGGAAGAGTTTTAAAGAATTTAGAATTCGAGAGCATCTGCTTCATTTGAACACAGGAATAAACACTGTAACCTGAACATAAAGAAAAAGAGGGATACTTTTTAGCAAGGGGAATGGAATAAGATTGAGCACGACCTTTTAGTAAATCTGTTACCTCTAGCCAGGCATGGTGGTGCACGCCTGTAGTCCCAGCACCTGAGAAGCTGAGGCAGGAGGATCTCTGTGAGTTCAAGGCCAGCCTGGGCTACACAGTGAGTTCAGGGCCAGCCTGAACTACATAGCGAGACCCTGTCTCAAAAAAAAAAAAACAAACAATTACCTCTTCCGCTGCAGGGCCTACAGAATATCGAGGAGGGCACCCAGACCAGGAGCCCCTGTTAGTGAAGTTGGAGAGATGCTGCATTACTCTTGGCTCTGGCAGTGGTTCTACAGGATAAGTTTAAGAATTTTTGTTTCCTTTTGTTTTTTGGTTTTGTACTAGGGATTGAACCCAGAGCCTCATGGGCTCGAGGCAAGTACTTCACCACCAAACTGCATCCCCATCCCTTTTTAAAAATTTTCTATCTTGAGACAGGGTCTTGCAAAATTGTCCAGGCTGGTCTTGAACTTGTGATGTTCCTGCCTCGGCCTCCTGAGTAGCTGGGATTACAGGCATGCGCCACTGCATCCACCAGGAATGTTCTTTATAGGCTCTGAATGGAGGTGCCTTACTGAATCTACATATACCATTTTTTAAAGAAAGCATACGGGGGCTGGGGATTTAGCTCAGTGATTAGAGTGCTTGCCTTGCAAGCACAAGGGCCTGAGTTCGATCCCCGGCACCACAAAAAAAAAAAAAAAAAAAGAAAGCATACGGCACCTAGTATTTCCATGTACACCATTCCTGATCCATCCATGTGTCTGTGCCTGAGCTCCTTCCACCCGGCCAAGTCCTTTGAGCCCTATCTCCGTGAAACTTTCTCCTGCTCTTGGCCCTGCAGCTAAATATTGCACATTGCGGCCCCTGGTGTGTTTCCACGCTCTGTGCCTCTGGCAGCTGGGACCTTGTTGGAGAAGGCTGTGATCCCCACAGTGCCGGGAGCTTTGAGAAGACAGCGCGCGATGAATGCTTTGGGGCTGACCGACAAGTAGGCATCCATGGGGAGCAGCGTGGGCACGGGTCCCCTCGAGTCCAACCCACCATACCTCCTACCAACCCTCCATCCCTCTGCCCTGACACCATGCTTCTCAGACCCGCTGCCTGCACGAAGCTCCAGCCTTTCCAGTAGCCATTTTGTCTCTTAGAATTTCTAAGGATCAAGGGCCATGTTTCACTGTGTGGTCCACATAGCCCAGCCTAGAGCTTCCAACATCCACAGCATTGTGCAAGCACATAGTTTCGCTGCTATAGATAACTCGGTAAAGATATCTTTCTTATTTTGGGTGTGTGTGTTTATATGTATTCTCATGTGTCTGCTCTTGCTCATCAAACTGCAAGGGACTCTAGAGGAGGAATTATCTATTTTGTGAAGAAAGTCAGAAGATGATTCAAAAACAAGTTAAAACCTGGGATTGGGGTTTTTTTTCCAAAGTCCAGGGAATGTGTGTCTTGCCTGTAGTACACATTCAGTTCATACTCTCACATCAAATTTTCTCAAATTGTAATACATATCAGAATCACCAGGGCTGGGGGGTGGGGTAAGGAGCCTTTTTAAAGTCATATTTCAGGTCTGGGGATGTAGCTCTGTGGTAGAGCATGTGCTTAGTGTGTGCAAGGCCCTGGGTTTGATCCCCAACACTCAAAAGACAGTTCAGGTTCCAAGGCACGCTTGCCACTCAAGGTTTTATTGAATAGGACTTGGATGGTACCTTCTGCTCTGCATTTCTTTTTTTTTTTCCTTTCTTCCTTTTTAAATTTTTTTTTCTTTTCAATTTTGAGACAGGGTCTCACTAAGTTGCTTAGGCTGAGTTCAAACTCATGACCCTCTTGCCTCAAGCCTCCCAGAATACTGGGATTACAGGTGTGTGCTACCATGCCAGGTACCACGAAGGGTTTTACCATTTCTTTTTTTTTTTTTTTTTTTGGTACCGGGAATCGAACTCAGGGCCTCATGCTTGCGAGGCAAACACTCTAAGCACTGAGCTAAATCCCCAGCCCAGGTTTTACCATTTCTTTTCCCATTTAACACATGGGTATATTATCACTTAGTATGTGCTAGACACTGTTCTAAGGATTTTACAAAAAAATTTTGGTTTGGTTTTTTTTTTTTTTTTGGTGGTGGTGGGGTTCAAACTCAGGGCCTTGTGCTTTCGAGGCAAGCACTCTGACCACTGAGCTAAATCCCCAACCCCTTGTTTTGGTTTTTTGAGGCAGGGTCTCACTATGTAGTTGAGGCTGACCTTGAACTCATTATGTAACTCAGCATGGCCTAGAACTTGCAGTGATCCTCCTGCCTCAGCCTCCTGAGTGCTGAGATTACAGGCGTGCCCTACCACGCCCACGAGAATTTTACAAATATTAATTCATGTATACTCACAATTGTTGGGCATGGTGTCACAGGGCTATAATCCCAGCACTTGGGAGGCTGAGGCAGAAGGATCACCAAGAGTTCAAAGCCAGCCTGAAAAAAAAAAAGCCAGCCTGAACTGCACATCAAGACTGTCTCAAAAAATGAAACAAAAAATAAAAAAACTAACTACCTCATAGTGTAGACTATTTTCTCCTTTTTGTTTGTTTGTTTGTTTTGGTAGTACTGGGGATCAAATCCAGGGGTGCTCTACCACTGAGCTACATTCCCAGCCCTTCCTTCCTTCCCTCCCTCCCTCCTTCCCTCCTTTCCTTCCTTTCTTCCCATCTTTCCTTCCTTTTTTTGTGACAGGATCTCACTGAGCTGCCCAGGCTGGGCTCGAATTTTCAAGCTTCCTGCCTCAGCCTGTTAAGCAGTGGGGATTACAGGAATGCCTCACCACACCTGGTTATTTCCCCCTTTGATAAATGAAGAAATTAAAAATAAAAAATAATGAAGAAATTAAGGTACAGAGAGATTGAGTGACTTATCGGAGGTCATCCAGCTAATAAATTTTTTTCAATTGAAGTCAAATTCATATAACATTAGCATTTTAAAGTATACAATTCAGTGACATTTAATACATGCACTGTATTTTGTAACCACAACATCTACCTAGTTTCAAAACATTTTTGTTTCGTTTTGTTTTTGGGGGGTGCTGGGGATCGAACTCAGGGCCTTGCTCTTGCTAGGCAAGCACTCTACCACTGAGCTAAATTCCCAGCCCTTCAAAACATTTTTATTGCCCCCAAATGAAACTTCATTCTTTCCAAACAGTGGCTCCCATTCCCCTCTACCCCCAGCCTCTAGTAACCACCTACTTGTTTTCTGTTTGTATTGATTTACCTGTTCTGGATATTTCACTTAAACTGAATTATAATAAGTGGTCTTTTATATCTGACCTTTTGTGTTTGTCGGTACTGGGATGAACCCCAGGGCTGTTCTATCACTGAGCTACACCCTCCGCCCCTTTTCATTTTTATTTTGAGACAAGGTCTCACTAAATTGCCTAGGCTGGCCTTGAATTTGAAATTCTTTTGCTAAGTAGCTGAGGTTACAGGTGTGCTCCACCACACCCAACTGTATCTGGTTTCTTTCACTTAGAAGTTTTTCATCCATGTTACAGCATATACCAATACTTCTTTCTTTTTTGTGTCTGAATTATATTCCATTATATGGATGGACCGTACTTTGTTTACCTATTTCCAACTAGTAAATTTTGAAATTAGGATTTGAATCCAGGCAGTCTGACCCCAGGATCTATGCTCTTATCTCCTGTGTACAAAATGTCTATCTAAATCCCAGCATTCTGAGAGGCTGAAGCAAGAGGATTGCAAGTTTGAACCCAGCCTGGGCAATTTAGCAATTTAGACTCTATCTCAGAATAAAAAGGAAAAAAAACTAGGCCTGGGGATGTATGTAGTTCAGTGTGAAGACCCTGAGTTCAATCCCCAGTACCAATAAAACAAACAAACATATCTCCTTAAGATACATTTTTAAGTAATAATTAATTTGCCATTTTAAATTGTAGCAAACTGAGCCAGTGGCACATGCCTATAATTCCAGCACTCTGGGAGGCTGAGGCAGGAGGATTGCAAGCTCAAGCCTAGCCTGGGCAACTTTGCAACTTAGTGAGGCCCTGTCTCAAAGTAAAAAATAAAAAAGGGCTGGGGATGTAGCTCACTGAAAAAGCCCCAGGTTCAATCCCCAGTACTGAGAGGGAAAAGTCTAAAATACATATAAAACTGCAGTGGAAACCTGCCACACTGAGGTCATTTAATTCTAGCCAAAGACACAAAACATTTGATATTGTCATTAACTTCTGCAACCTCACACAGTCATGTACAGTTCCCCTAGATTTTATATGAAATATGAGTCATAATTCATAGACACTTCCACAAACATTTATGGATTGGGAGACTCTAGTTTGGGGTTCTTGTAAGACACCTAGTCAACAAAGAGTTTCCATCAAGTTGCTCAGTGGACTGTAATGACAATCCAGAAAGTGAGCTCAAGCATGCTAGAAAGATTTTCCACACCAAACAGCTAAGCAAAGAAGGAGTTGGCGATTAACCTTCAGCAAATTAGAAAATTCCTAAATCCAGTAAGTGCCTGAGTATTCTACTTAACTGGAGCATCACCGTTAAGGACAGGCTACGCATGATGGTATATGCCTGTAATCTCAGCCACTCAAGAAACTCGAGATGGGTGTGGCGGTGCATGCCTGTAAACCCAGCACTTGGGAGGCTGAGGCAGGATGTCTGCTGCAAGTTCAAGGTTTGCTTGGACTACATAGTAAGTTCAAGGCCACCCTTAACTACATAGTGATACCCTGTTTCTAAAAACAAACAGGCCATGTCTGGTGGCACATGCCTGTAATTCCAGCACTCAGGAGGCTGAGGTAGGAGGATCATTGAGAGTTCAAGGCCAGCCTGGGCTATATAGTGAGACCCTGTCTCAAAAAACCAAAAAACCAAAATAAAACGATACAAAACAAAAAACTCCAGGGGTTTGGGGATTGAGCTCAGTGGTAGAGCACTTGCCTAGCAAGGGTGAGGCCCTGAGTTTAATCCCCAGCACCCCAAAACAAAAACAAAAACCCCAAAAGCTGGGCATGGTGGTACATTCCTGTAATCCCAGCACTTGAGAGGTTGAGGCAAGAGGATCGCCCTGAGTTCGAGGCCATCCTGGGCTACATAGCGAGACTCTGTCTTGGGGAAAAAAAAACCCAAAATAACAAACATAAAAAAGAGGATCAGACAGAAGGATTGCAAGTTCAAGGCCAGCCTGGGCAACTTAATGAGACCCTGTTTTAAACTAAGAATTTTACAAGGGCTGGATATGTAGTTCAGTGTCAGAGCACTTGCCTTGCACATGTGAAGCCCTGGGTTCAATCCCCAGTACTGCAAAAAATAAAAATAAATAAATAAATAAATACTTGGAGGCTGGGGCATGGCTCATGGGTAGAGTGCTGGCTTACACATGCAGGGCCCAGGATGAAATCCCTGGCACTGAGAAAAAAAAAAAAGGTGTACTTGGCTGTGTCCAGAGACCCAATAAGGCAGCCCTTTAACTTCCCCTTGACAGGTGACAGCCTAAACTGGACCAGACACTAAGCATCTGCAGTGACAGAACCTGAGGTGAGAGTGCTGTTCCAACATGACATCGATCACATGATTTTTCTCCTGATTTCCTAAGGGTGTGGACAAAAAAAAAAAAAAAAAACCACCAAAAAAAGCAGACTTGCCTCTCTTTTCAGATTGCCTATGTCTGAGAGGGCCATTGGATGTGCTGAGCATCGCCTTCCCCGGAGAGATCCCTTGTTATCCTGTTACAGACCAAACAGCTGGGCTGTATTCACAACCTCTACTCCTGCCTTCACTCAGCAGACTCAAAAGAAAGTCAAGTACAGCCTTGAAAGGAGAGAGACGCCACAAAACACATCACTCGAGAGGTGAGAGGTGAATGAGGGATGAAGGCTTTTTCAACTCTGTAGCCCCGGGGCCTAGCAGGGGGCCTGGCGCTGATGGGAAAGCCCTCAATGCATGTTTGTTGATTGAATGACTGACTAAAGAGCACCTTCTTGTCGGTCTGGAAGTTGTTATCAAGGTGTCGGGGAGCTGCTCTGTGGGGACAGAGAATGGAGGGAAGTTGGCATGGGCCTGGAGTGCCCTGCCAGGACCTACACAGACCATGTTTTCCTCTGCCTAGAAAATCTCTCCCAGGCAAAGTTTGCAGAACTTGCAAATCTCAAAAGCAGATTCCTTCAAGCTCACTGTGTACTTTATTCTACTGAACTCAGCTCAGTGGGACCTAACAGTGGCATAGTGTTGTGGGGAGAATCCAGCGACAGCACCTATATAAAGCATACTGAAAAAGACAGAGGGCAACTCACCAATATTGGCTTTGTATGGTCCAGGTGGCTCCTTGTACTGTACATGCCCTTTGGCCAGGTAGGTTTCCGTCTCTGGGGCTTAATACTAAACACACATGTGTGCAGCAGGCACCCTTGCGCATACAGATCTGAGTACTTTTTTTTTTTTCGGTACTGGGAATTGAACCGCAGGACCTTTGCACTGAGCTGCATCCCCAGGCCCTTTGTTTTTTGCTTTTTGGATTTTTTTGAGACAAGGTCTTGCTAAATTACTAAGTCACTTGCGTTAGGCTCTAACTTGTGATCCTCTTGCCTCAGCCTCTCAGAGTGCTGGGATTATAGGCCTGGACCACCAGACCCAGCTGTCAATGGTCTTTTTTCTTTTTCTTTCTTTTTTTTTTTTTTTTTTGGTGCCGGGGATTGAACTCAGGGCCTTGTGCTTGAGAGGCAAGCACTGTAACCACTGAGCTAAATCCCCAGACTCAATGGTCTTTTTTCAATACAGTACAATGGTCTCTTAACATTTGGATAGAGCTTGGCAGGTCACAAAATACTTTTCCACCATGACCCCACTTGTTTGTTGGTTTAAGTTCAGCTTGTCCTGAGGACCCTAAAGGGCTTTGCGGAGACTCAAATAGCAGTGACATGTGTGGGGTGAGTGGCCCTCGCTGTGTGCTGGGCCTCTGAACACCAGGCCAGGGGTATGGGGACTGGCTGCTGTGGGCTTGCAGGGACCACTGGCACTAGGGGACTAGGCTGGTAGGACAGGACTCCTTCCTGCTGCAGCTGAAGGGAGTTGAGACCATCTACACTAAAGCAGTACTGTAGTAGGGGCTGGGGATTTAGCTCAGTGGTTAGAGTGCCTGCCTCACAAGCACAAGGCCCTGAGTTTGATCCCAGCACCAAATAAAATAAAATAAAATAAAAAATCTAAAGCAGTACTGTAGCAGCAGCTCAGGAGGCCAAAGGTTTGGGGCGCCCTCTGTGCCTTCCTCCCATCAGTTATTCAGTCGGTGGGCACCAAGGCCTTGAGCTCCCTGCCTCAGCTTGCTCTGGATACTGAGGGTTGAACAAGACTGTCTCCTAGACCTCTCTGACTGTATGATTTGTGAGGTCTTCTCACCCTTGTTCATTGTAACCCCATTTTTCCAGGGTACAAATGTTAAGGGAAAGTGTTCTACCCAATCGCTGTTCTCATGTCCCCACCACCACCCCTCTCTCCCACGTGCACATAATATTTCACTTCACCCTAGGTTCCAGGGTTCTATCGTGCTCCTGGGTTAAGGAGAATGCTGAATGAACCAGATCCATGGGAGAAAAATGAACGTTAAAATGCACAGTAATAAGCACAAAATAAAAGAGAAAAAGTGCATAGTAGTCGGGGATTTAGCTCAGTGGTAGAGCGCTTGCCTAGCAAGCACAAAGCCCTGAGTTCCATCCCCAGCATCAAAAAAAAAAGCAAAAAAACAAACAAGATGCAGAGTAATAATACTAGTACTTGCTGACATCTGTATAGAATGGAATAGTTTACAAAACAGCCTATCCCTATCCCCTCGTGTGATCCTGTGTCCTGTCATTTTCCTTCATATTCAAAGACAAGCTCCCGATTGTGATCTTGATCTGTGAGTGAAGCAAAACAGAAGGTGGGACCCAGGGGCCCTCCTGTCCTCCGGTAGCAGGTATCAGAGTAGGTTTTTCTTTTTCTTTCTTTTTCTTTTCTTTTCTTTTTTTTTTTTTTAATTGATGCAGAGTCTCACTATGTAGCCCAGGCTGGCCTCAAACTAGCAGCGATTCTCCTGTCTCAGCCTCCTGACTGCTGGGATTACAGACATGCGCCACCATGCCTGGCAGGGTTTTTCTTTTTTCATCCTTTTCTTTCTTTTTTCTTCTCTCTGTTTCTGTTGTGCTGTCTGTGAACCCTGCAGTCACCTGGCACTCAGCTTCCCGGCCTCTGGCGGTGGGGGTGTGTGTGTGTGAAATGGGGCTCTGAAACTGAGACATAACAACTAGTGAGTTCAGGCATTGCAGGGTGCAGATATACCCAGGGAACCTAGGCTCCCAGGAGAGGATCCTACTGAAGGGTGGGAGTGCCCATTGCATGCCCTGGGGTTCTAGGCCTTGTTAAGCTTAACTATTCCACTCATCCCCATTGCCTCACAGACTCCTTACCTTCTCCTTTTTTTTTTTTTTGACAGGGTCTCACTATGTAGTTCAGGCTGTCCTTAAACTCACTATGGAGCCCAGACTGGCTTCAAACTCATGACAATCCTCCTGCCTCAGCCTCCCTAGCATTGGGATTACAGGCATGCGCCACCATGCCCGGCTTCCCTGTCTTATTTCATTGTCCAACTTCTTCACTGAGAAGCCTTCTACCTCCATTCCTCGAATGTAGCCCCAGTTTTTTCTTAGCTAAAGATGCTTTCAGCTGGGAATGGTGGCGTACACTTGTAATCCCAGCATTTAGGAGGCTGAGGCAGAGGGATCGCCACGAGTTCAAGGCCAGCCTGAACTATACAGTGACCCCCTGTCTCCAAAACAAAACAAAAAGTGCTTTCAGTGAAAGCCCACCCTAGAGTCCCCAAGCCACCTCAGCCAAACATTCTCAAACTCCACCAGCCATCCCTCTCTCTCTAGGGGGTTTTGAACTCCGTGGCTGTGGCCACACTGGTCCCACCCTCCACCTGGCCCAGAAGTGGGAACGCCTAGGAAAGGACTAAGGAATGGGGGATATAAAAACACTGTGCCTGGCGGCTTACAGTAGCAGAGGATCAAAGCCTGTCTTCTCCTGGTAGGAGGGATCCAAGTGGTCTGTCTTGGCAGTTTCAAGCAGGGGGCCCAAACAGCAGGAGAAAGCTGCTCTTTTTTAGCTAGTGAACAGGTTAAAAAGGGATGAAGGTACAGAGTGGTTATCTCCCTGGGGTGGGGATAAGGACCCACGACCCCTCCCTACATCCCTGGATGTGATAAGCAGTCACTGAGGCTTCTAGCCTCACCTACCCTTGGGGACTCCCAGGGAAGGGAGCTTCATTCCCGCCCAGGAGGCCCTGGCCGGACTCTCTTGCAGCCCCTGCTCTGAGGTTTGGGGCTGGCCGAGTTTGCATTGTCGCTCTGGTAGTGGCAGCCAGTGCTGGGCGGGTGGAGTGTGTAATTGCAACCACTTCCTGCCCCAGCTTGCCCTAGGGCTGGCCCCGCCCCTGAGGACAATCGGGGGGCGGGGCCCAGGTACAGTAAGGGAGTCTGTGGGGGGTGCGGGGCGCTGCCTAGCGGGGCTTGCCCTCCAGGGAAATTAGCTGAGACTCACAAAAGGCTGAAGGGGGTGGCCTAGGTTTGAGCCCCCTCAGCACTAAAGGGGCCTTACAAGGGGCATTCTGTTGGCACAACCGGTCCTCACAGGGAAGGAGCTAGACAGCAGTCCTTCTCCCCTGAGTCTGCGACTAGTTCCAATATTAGCTTTATTCATGAACTCTAGACACTGCGAAGGCCCAGAGGAGGGGAGGAGGAAGTAGTTGGGGTCTACACATAGAGATACTCTCTCCTCTCTGGCCTGTGCTCAGTGCCGTCGCTCACATAGGGCAGAGAAGAGGGGTAAGGGGCAGGCCCTGCCGATAAGACTGGGGGTGCACAACAACACCCCGAATCTGCAAGTGCCTCTCCTGTCTTGGAATTTGCAGGATTCACTGGCAGGTTGCATCCCTTTTTTCTCCGGATACTCTGGCCTCGGAATGCCTAGTGTGTACAGAGCTAGTCCCCCATCAGGCACCCTGGAGGCATCGAGGAAACCGAAAAACAGCCCCCTCTCTTTGGGGGGGGTGGACATCAACTGGGCATTAGGGTGGCAGAGTAGTCAAAGCTTGCACATTGCAGTCAAGGATGGAGACCACAGCCTTGCCCCACCCCCGTGTATCAGCTGTGTGACCTTGGGCAGCTTTGCTTATCTTCTCCAAGCTTCAGTCTCCTGGTTGGTAAAATGAAGCTACTACGACTTGCCTTACAAGGTTGTGGTAAAAGTGAAATGAGACCTATATAGGAAAGTGCTTTGAACCTGTAAAACACTGTGCGAAGGCAAGGAATGGATGATGACATTCAACGGGGTGGCGGTGGGAGAGAGGACCCTAATACAGTGCCCTAGCATGTTAGAGGAGTCCCCCGTAACGGGGCTATCAGGGACAGGTGGGGTTAAGCCCGCCTAGGTGTCCAGTCAGAGGTGGGTCTGAAAGAAGGGATCTCAGAGGGAAAGGCCGGCAGGCGAGGTGGAGAAAAAACCATAATACTTCTCCTTTGGGCTTGCCGTGGTCGTGGCTGCCTTAATCATGCCCAGGTGAAGAGAGGCCAGCGATGGTAAGGAGTTTCCTCTGGGGGGAGGGGATGGCCTGTCAGCCCTCAGAGTGTAAGGCAGCAGCTGGAAGTGCGCCTCTTACTTGCATACCAAGCCTGCAGCGTGCACACGCTCCCTGGAATGAGCAGGGAATATCTCCTCTCCTCGCCCTCTGCACACAGAGGAGAGCTGAGCAGAGGGAGCTGGGTGAGCGGAGCATGTTAAATGACAGCTGCAAACCTGTGGAGTTCTCCATCCCCTTTGCACTCCAGCTAGGGCTGCCCCGCCCGCCCGGGTGACCCCTTTCCTCCCTCCGAGGCGTGGTGGGTGTTGGGGGGAGGGTTTGCCCATGTGTTGTGGTGACACACTTTTCAGGATGCCCCCAAATCTATGGACGGCCATAGCCATGTGCACAGGTCCAGGCAGGTGTGTACATACAAACGTGTCACACGTGCATGCTCCAGGTGTAGAAAACACAAGACTGATATTTCTGCTCCTTTCTGACTTTGGACCAGGAATTTCTCATCTGTAAAATAAAGAGATTTGTACCAGAGCAGCTCAGAGTGCCCTTTTAGCTTGAATGTTCAATGTTTTTACACATACAGCTGTGGCTGCTTAAAAAGTCAGGGCAATGAAAAAAATCAGCCAAACCAGTTGTGATGTTGGCTGTCAACACCTCAGATGTTTAGGTTTGGAGATTCAACTTTCAAAAGACCATTTACTTGGCATCATGTAACATCTGCTCATTTTCCAAGGAGTGGTCTTCTACTGACACCCAGACTGTGGCATGATGGTATTTGTGTATTTGCTCTGTTTGTGCATTTACACAAATGTGAATGTATCCATGCTTGTTTAAACTGCATCACAGAATATGAGAGCCGAATGAGATTCCAGAGGTCATCTAATTGAATCCCTTACATTTCTAGTTCAGTTCTTCAACAGCCCTTTTGTGAGCTAGATCTATGCAGAGAGCTGCAGAGATAAATAAGGCATCATTTCTGCCCTCCAGGAGCTCACATTCTATGGGAAGAGAAACACGTAAACAAATAATTACAATAGGATGTGATAATAGAGTTATAAATCCTGCGCTATGGTAGCACAGGGGAAAGACCGATTAATTCTGCCTAGAGGTGTCTGGGGCTAAACTTTGCTCATGACAGTCTCGCTTTATAATAATTCTGCAGCCAATGAGTGTTCACCCTCAAGATCCTACTTCCAAAATATTCATCCTTGCTCTTCACACACACACACCTCAGCAAATCTAGGAAGATGCAGAATCAAGGCATTGAGGAGAACCTGGAAATTCCTGGCAAGCAGAGAAGTCCCTGGCTGGGAGTGTCAGGTTATAAGAGTGTGACCACACAAAGAGCCTGTCTTCACAATCGGAAAAGGACGGACCAAATGGCACAGCGCGATCAAAACGGCTCCCTGGGAGCAACTGTGATCCATACCTCTCTCAGGTACCGGCCAGTGAGAAGCTTGAGTGGGAACAGTTGAGGATATCTTTGTCACTGCTTCAACTAGTGCTAAAATACGGGTGGAGACTGAGAAGGAGGCCAGTGCTTCCTGCCTGTCCAAAAGGTGTGTGAACGGACGTTGCCTTCGATTGGATATACCCTTTGTGTTCTCTGCACTGGGAATGAGGCTGCATTAAAACCCTCTCTCCCTTGCCCCATGCCCTTGGTGAACAGCAGCGCACACTCGTGAGATGGTCGGTGAGGATAATTGGGGCAGCCCAAGTCAGTGTGGAGGGCAGATTACAGCGAAGCTAACTGGCAGTGGGGAAGGAAGGACAATAACCCAGGTCTCTGCGCCAGTCTCTAACCACTACCCAACTGGCCCAAGGGATGGCCGCGGGAGGCGAATCTCCACCCGCCACCCTCACCTCCACCCCCACCCCCACCCCGATCTAGCGTCTTTCCCCCTCTCCGGCTCCGGGGACTGCCACCCCCTCAGGACCGAGCACTCCCTCCCCCTCCCACCCCTCGATCCATAAAGCCAGGAGATGCTACCGCGAAGGGAACCCTGGGAGTGTGCCTTGAATGACCCCCAAACACATCTGGATTTTTGGAGTTCAGGCCAGCCCCCGAAACGGACCCCAGGGAAGTGCGCCAGAGGGAGGGAGCGGGGAAAGGGAGAGGCAGCGCGGAGCGAAGGGCCTGCTGTTTAGGACTCCCGGCCCCACGCCTAGGACCGTCCCAAACTTCCTGTTTCTTCCGGCCGCTCTGACCCCGGGGCTGCGGCTCCGAGATAGCTCAGGGCCTGGAAGTGCATGCTGGGTAAGCGCAGACGGACGGAGTAGGCGAGCTGCTCGCTGTCGCGCGGCGCAGGGCCGGTGTGGGCGCGCGCTCGGCTTCCTTCCCCGGCGGTCACGCTTTGCATGTGGGATGGGCAGCGGGCAGGTGGCAGAGAGGCCCCCACGCTGAGGGTTCTGGGAGGAGCCTGAGCTGAGGCGCGGGCGGAGGGGGAAGAGGGAGGAGGCTGCCCGAGGGGCGGGGGTGTGGGCTGGGAGTTTCTGCATTTTAAAGGGAAGCGGAGTTGCCCTCGTCCGAGGCCGAAGTTCGAGCCGACCTCGCCGCGCCGAGCCGAGCGCAGGAAATCCTGGCGGGGCAGCGCAGCCTGCTGGGCCCTGGACCGAACCCGAGCTCTCGCGTCCCCCTGAAGCCCTAAAGGGATAGGTTAGGACAAGTAAGAGGAAGACCTTCTCTATTCTTCGAGGACAAAATTTAACGCAACTGGTAACCCCCTTCAAAGGTGGGCCACACTTGGGATTAAAAAAAAAAAAGTTCAGGCAAGTGCTCAGGTCGATTTGACTTCAAAGTGAAACGAAGGCGATCGCTACCTCTGAGGGATAGAGGTCGGGAAGGACAGCCCATTGCTCAGTGCCTTCGTCCTCCAGATAGACTGCGGGGGGGGGCGTTGCTACTGTTTAGCTCCCGCTTCAACAGTGGTGAAGAAGAGGGGCTTTGAAAGGACGATCAAATACATCAAGACGCTTAAATCGGAGTACTGTACAAGTTTAGCTCCCACCTCTACTCTCATCTTTGTTTGGGGCCAAGTCCTCTGCCGGCAACCGAATCTCCCTTTCACTCCCACTACCTCCCGATTTTCCCTTCTCTCCACCTCTGTGATTACGTTTGTATGGTGTCTGGAGGAAACTAGTGTTACATGCCCTACCTCGGGTGCGGATGTTGAATATAGGACCAAAGTGGGAGACAGGACACACAGGACACACAAGGGCCCACTCCGCAGATTATTGCTCCCATTTTGAAGATTGAGAAACTGAGGTTGCCCAGAGAGCCTAATCATTTGCCGAGCTCACCCAGGGAGTTAATAATAGAAGTTAAAAGATGGCTTGCAAGCGGGAGGAGGCTTGATGCTTAACACTCAGATTAAGCAATCGTATCTCCCACCAAGCCTCTCCAGATCCCCACCCCAACTGGCCAGTGGAGCTATTCGATTAGCTCTCTGTCACTTCACTAGATTATGAATACCTCAGTGATGGACTCGGGGTCCACCATAATAAGCTTGAAAGCTTATCTCAGTGCTTAGTAAAATGCCTGGCACATAGATGACACTCAATGCACATTTCTTTCTTGACCAATCGTAATTAGAAGTGGACTCCCAGGCCTTTTCAAGTCAAAATGTGGCCTTATCTACCCATCCACCTACACACCTGGCTTAGAAGTACTCCCTTACAGGCAAGATCTTTCTATTGCTTCATAGCCCTGGTGCTGGGCTTTGCACTTCGAGGGACTTTCAAAGATACAGAGGGCGAGGAGCCATTTATGGCTGGTTGGTTAGTTCACCTAGCCAGGGACAGGATCAAGGAACCCAGTTACAAATCTGTTATGTCTGTTCTGTGCCCTGGTGCCCTTATCCCAACCCAAAATGTAGCAGGCAGGGCAAACATTTATGCAAATGAGCAAGAGCCCTGCTGCTTTCAAAAATAAATGATGGAGCCCATATCAGTAGTTGCAGTGTGTCTTGGCAGGGTTTGGAAGGGGCCCTGCCCATCCCTTGCTGACTTTCTTGGGAAGCCCAGCACAGTGAGAAGTAATGTCCCCTACTTGCCTCATTTCCCCCTCCTCTCCAGAACTACAAACAGCCACAAACCACATGGCCCACAAGCAACAGAGATTTGTGGCCTTTGGAACCTCCCAGGGCAGGGGTCAGTCAGGGGGTCAAAGAGGGTGTAGGCATCACACAGTCCAGAGTCATTACTCTAATGCCCTCTGGGAGAGTTCTGAATCAATGGGCCTATTTGTCCTCCCTCCGGGGAAGACTGGGGGTAGGGCAGTGGGGATCTATTATCAAGCCCACCTCCACAACTCTGGCTCCAAGATGCTCACCCCAGGCCTGGCATCCTGAAAACATCACTGCTACCCAGAAAAGGCAGAAACCGGAAGTGGAATGATTTCTATGGGGCTGAGCAGTTGAACATCTCTTTGCTTTCAAGGTTAGGAGTCTAGGAGTCTGGACTTTCATCAGTGAGTCTGTGGCAGAGCCACACACAGGATATCTGCAGAGAGCCAGCAGGATGACTTTGGGCCCCTGTTGACCCCTCCACGTTTCCAGCAAGATTTCACTTGGCACATCATTGTCTGTGTTCCTTCTGGGAGAGTTTTAGAATCACTCCACATGGGAAAGAGGTGGGATAATATAGTAGTTAAAGGCCTGGATTCGAGCATTAGCCAGATCTGGATTCTAAACCCAACTCTGCCACCACCAGCTGTGTGACCTCATCCATTACCTTCTGTGAGCTATAGTCTCCTTATTTGTTAAACAGGTATAATAATAATACCTATCCCAGGGCTGGGGATTTAGCTCAGTGGTTAGAGTGCTTGCCTTGCAATCACAAGGCCCTGAGTTCGATCCCCAGCCCCCCCCAAAAATAGTACCTATCCCATAAGACTATTTCTAGGATTCTATATGATGTGTGCTATGTACTAGTACTTTGGAACCTCTCAAGAAATAGTAGCCATGGTGAATGTTCTTTGTAGTTGCAAACAAGTACTGTTCTGCCTGGTGCTTGTCAGGCCTGGGGCACCTCTCAGCTCAGGTCCCTCCCCAAGATCCAGGAGAGATGGAATTCCTTCTGGCACCCCTCCCCTCCCAGCATTTGGGTCATTTATTTTGGGATTGGCCAGAGTGTGGTGATGGCTACAGGCAATATCACCTGAGGGGACCTAACTTTATTGACCAAAGGGTGTTATGTGATCAACTGGGGGGCCCAGGGAAATAGTCCCTCCATAGGATCTGGTGTCTAGAGCCAGGCTAGTACTCTAGTCCTCTGGTTCTCTCCACTAGCTAAGAGTGCATTTACCGAGACAGCTTTGGAAACGTTTTCTCTGATTCATTTGATAACGTCGATCTTCAATAGCCTTTGTTTAAAAATGTACCCTGCTAGGGAATGAGAAGTTCACTTTTAATTCCAAATTTTGCCAGAGTTGGGAGGGGCGGGAGCTTGGTAAGATGGGTAGCAGCAGCTCGTTTAGTGTGGGCGAGATGACAGGGAAACACAATCCAGTTCTGCCAGGAGTTCACGGACGTGCAGGTCCAGCTCTGTTTCTCAGGGCACTTTTCAAGCGCACTTTAGATCAGTCCTTATTTATTGAGTTTGCCTACAAAGTGGAGAGAGTCTCTCATTAGACTCAGGGCTCCCTGAGGTTGGAGACCTTGCCACCCGCTCAGGACCGGGGAACCTTCCGACGGTGGGCCCGAGTCTCCTCCCTTGTGCTGGCCATTCTCCAGCCAGGGAACCGAGCAAGCCGCCTCCGCGCTCGCTGGCTCGTGGAGCGACTCCCCCACCCCTGCCCCGCGCATTCCTTGGCGTTCTGAATGCCCGAGGCTCTGCACCCGCAGCCGAGCGAGCGGCGCGCACGGGACCCGGAACGGATGTCTGGGGGGCCGAAGTCCCCGGACCTCTGGCTGGGGAGGAGAGCGGGGAGTAGCCCGTAGCCCGAGGAGGGAGGAGCCACGTGGTGGGGAGCTGCAGAGGGGTGCCCCGGAGTCCGTCTAGGTCCTTTTGTCTGTCCCCCGCGCCGAAGCCCTCTCCCCAAAGAGGCCTGGCTGCCGGGAAGGAGGGCGGGAGGGGGTGGGAGAGGGCCGGGCACGGTGGGGGCTGGGAGACCCTGGAGGGGTGGAGGGCCGGAGGCCGGGCGCAGAAGAGCGGCCTGAGCCGCCTGAGGAGGCGCGGAGGAAAAAGCGGAGGAAGGAAACCCATCCTGCCCCCAACACCCGAGTGTCTCCTGTTACCAACCGAAAGGTGCTGCCTCAGGAAGAGGTGATCGGAGCCGTTGAGAGCAGGCGGTCACGTGAACCGAGAGAGAGAGAGAGAGAGAGAGAGAGAGAGAGAGAGAGAGAGAGCACGAGAGAGCTGGAAAGCCAGCGCGATAAAAACCTTACAGACAGACCGACAGACAAAGAGCCCAAGAGAGAGGTCAGCCCGAACCGTGAGAGAAAGGAGGGGCGGGGGGAGGAGGGGAGTACGTCCCTGGCCTTCCCCTCTTTTTCCTTCTCTCCAGCTTCAACTCTGTTGTGTCACTTGGGGGACCTGCCAAAGGAGCCAGAGTCCCCAGTCTCACTCTGTCCATGTGATTGCATTTGAGGCTTTCCCACTGCTGGAACAATGAAATGGACTATAATTGGACCTGGTAAATACCCCCTTTTAGCTTGCAAAACACAGACAAGTTTCTGTTATCCGCAGGGGGCCTTTGCCAGTACCCTTGAAATCTAGACTCCCCCGACCTTAGAGTCCCCCTCGAGTCCACTGAGACTTGGGCCCCCCGGTAGGCCCAGTCCATTGCACTGGGCAAAAAGGAATAAGGCCGAGGCTAGGAGTCCGTTCACTGTACCAGGCACTGTGCTAGGTCCTGCTGAGAAGCTCCTGGGAGCTTTTGATCTAGAAGAGGTTTCAGACAGATAGACAGAAAAGGCTGATTGTGAAAGGGACTATACTCAGTCTAGAGGGAATATGGAGGAAGGAGAACTGTCAGAGATACCAAGAGGTCTTCTTGGGGAAAGTAGGATTTGAGCAAGGCCTTGAAGGCTAAGGAGTGCTCTGCAGTCCGGGAGAATTAGGGGCAAGTAGGTGGAAGGAGGGATCATTCTGAGCAGAAGGGCTGGAGCAAAGGCCAGCTCCCTCTAGCCGGGATCTGAACTGGTTCATAATTATAAAGGTACATGTGTCATTTTAAAACAAATTGGATTGTAAATGTTGCTATTTTCTGTATCTAATTGCAAGCCCTACTGCTGGCCCCTTGTTCGTGCTGATTACTGGGAATTGGCTATAATTTTCCAAAGTGCTACCAGTTCAATGAAAACTTTCTTTGCCTGCTTTTCCCACTGAGGAAGCAAGGGCCAGGAGGAAATGAAGTCAGTATCCTGTACCCCTGCCCCACAAAGATAGGAGGTGGCCACCCACTCAAGTGAGTATGGCCCAGGGGCACTGAGAGGTTTTCCCTGGCATTGCCCTCTCAGCTCTCTCTTTCTCACACACGCATGCACGCACACACGCGCGCACACATGGCCTCACCATGGAAGTCACTGGATTGGACAGCAAGGGCTAGGGGATGCCACTAGAGTGCTTGGAGGTGGACAGCAAGGGCAGGTCTCTAAATCCAGATTCTAGGTCCCTGTGAGCAGATCAGGTATTCTTTGGGTATCATGGCCCTTTCTTATTGGCATCTTATTCGTGTGAATTCCTTTATCTGTTATCCTACTGTGTTGGCTAAATACTCCCCATTAGCCACAGGAGGCTTGAAAGGGCCCTAAGAACCCAGCATCTCCCTAACCTTAGACACCACCCCCTTTCTTGTTGAAGCTAAATGTTGGGACCCAACAAAGGGCAGGGAGCTAGGGATATTTTAATGGGAGGAGGGATATGGCAGATATAAACCTTCAGTGGCAGACCCAAAACAAGGGGTCCGCAAGAGTAGGATTATTGTTTGAGAAATGACTGGCTGGGTTGTTCAGGACAAGGGGACCAGAGTCCAAGGAAGGCTTTTGTTCTAAGGTCACCCTTTTCAACCTTCTGGTGAAAAGACTATCCCCTTACCAAACACCGTGTGCATATAAGACACTAACATAATCCCAATCAACCTTTCTGTGACTATTACTCATTTATTCCTTCCTTCAGTCCCTTATTCCACAAACAGCTATTCAATATCACTATATGCCCATTTAGGCTAGAGACTGGCAGAGTCCTTCCCTACCAGGGCTCTTCCATTGAGAAACAGATCACAAATTCTGAAAAGGAAGAAAGATTGCTTCCCTTAGTTCTTTTTTTTTCTTAGTTTTTTTTCCTTCTCCTTAGTTCTTAATACCAGAAGGACTAATTAGATGTGGAAAGGGACAATCAGAAAAGGCAGAAAGCTTGTGCTCATTGTCACAAGCTTGAGAAAGAGAGAAAAGCAGAATTTTTTTTTTCAGTACTGGGTATTGAACTGGAGGCCTTCACACTGAGGTACATCCCGAGACCTTTAAAAAAAATTTTTTTTTTTAAGATTGGGTCCTGCTATCTCACTAAATTGCCCAAACTTGCCATCCTCCTGCCTCAGCCTCTCAGAGTGTTAGCATTATATATAGGCATGTACCACCAGGCCTGCCAAAAAAATAAATTTTAATCAATAGTTGTATTTATGCCATTTCTAAAATATGTGGATCTTAGTTAGCTAGGGAGTGTCTGGGAGCCTCAGTTTTCTCATCTGTAAAGTAGGAATAATTGCCTTGTAGGGTTGTTATGCCAAGACATGGTGATAATTTATGTGAAAAAAAAATGCCAAGCACAGAATTTAGTTCTTAATAGCTCCTTACCATTTTATGGGTATACTATTACATAACTGTGATTCAAAGACAATCAGCTGCTGTTAACCTTTGGTGCATTTCCTTTCAGTCCAGTTTTTTAAATGCATATTTTTGCCACATAGCTTGTGATTCAACTCCAAACACAATTTTGTAGCTTGCCTTTTTTTTTCTTAAAATTGTAACAAGAGTTTCCTCATGTTATTTAAAAAGGTCTGTAAACATCATTTTAGTGGGCACATTATAGTCCATTGTGCAGATTCCTGTAGCTTTTTAAAAGCTCTCAGGCCTAGTGTCTCCTTTGTCTTATATCCATGACCACCCTAGAAGTGCCCCTGATGACAGGTCTTTGCCAAAGACAATCATGGAACTACCCGCTTCCCATCTCCCGTATTCAGATCCAGTTATTTGCCAAGACATTGACTGGGGTCTGTACATTCCCTCAGGCGTTTTCACAATTGTCCATCCTTACACTGGTGGTAGCTAAGATGATCTGAGACCTTGTGGCCATGTTGTAACTCTTCAACCCTGGCCTCAGAGAACCTTCTCCTCTGTCCCTTCACCACCTTGCTTCTTCTCAGACCCTAGTTTGCCCTCTGGCACTGGGCTGGGAGGCTCCTGCAGGATTCTGTGATCAGGGCATGGTGGCACATGCCTGTAGTCTTGGTGCTCTAGGGGCTCTGGTAGAAGGATCAAGAGTACCAGGCTAGCCTGAGTTACACAGAGCAGTCAAGACCAGCCTAGACTACATAGTAAGAGCCAACAAAGAAACAAACAGACAAATGATGGTGGTGCGTCTCTGTAATCCCAGCATGTAGCTGAGTGTGAAGGCCCTGGGTTCAGTCCCCAGTACTAGAAAAAAATCCTTGGAGGCTCCTCTCGTTTCCACCCTTCCAGCCAGATATGACACGCTACTGCTCTGCAATTTGGCTTTAATGTCACCAGAAAAGTAGGCCAGTAGATGAGCACCTTGGCCACTGGCAGGTGTCAAGAGGGCCAGGCCAAACTCTGGTGTGCCTAGGAACGTTACTAGAACCTCTTTTCTCCTGCTATTGGTGAAAGTGAGAATTACATAATTGGGGGCCTGTGAGAGGATGGGGTGGGAGTGGGTGCTTTCCTTGGGCCATTTCTTGTGTTTTGATTAGATAAACTATTTATTTATTTATTTTGGTTTTTTGAGACAGGATCTCACTATCTAGCTCAGGCTGTCCTTGAACTCACTGTGCAGCCCACGCAGGCCTCGAATTCAAGGTGATCCTCCTGCCTCAGCCTTCCAAGTGCTGGGATTACAGGCGTGCACCACCACGCCTGGTTTAAATTTTTATTTTTATTGGTATAGTTTTCAGTACATAATTTTTACATTCATTGTGGGTAATTGGTCCATGTATATAACAGTCTTCTTTTTATATCTCCTTCTCCCCTCTTTCATTTCTTGGCCCCTTTCCCATGTGCAAAAGGTCTATCTCCCTGTTTCCTATTATCTATTTTTTATTTTGCTCTTTGATTTGTTTATACTTTGAGTTTCCCGTATAAGAGAAACCATGCAATATTTGTGTGTCTGATTTATTTTACTTAATATTATGGTCTCAAGGTGCATCCATTTTCTTACAAATGACTCAAGTTTATCTTTCTTTACAGCAAAGTAGTACTCCATTGTCTACAAATACCACATTTTCTTTATTCATTCATCTGTTGATGGGCATATAGGGCACTTCCAAAATTTAGCTATTATGAATTGTGCTGCTATAAACATGGGTATGCACGTGTCACTGTAATATGAAGTCTTTAACTCTTTTTCTTTTTTTTAGGTCTTTAACTCTTTTGCAAAGATACCTTGAAGGGGAATAGCTGGGTCAAATGGAATTTCTACTTTTAGGTGTTTTTTTAAAATTATGATTTTGAGACAGGATCTTGCTATGTAGTTCAGACTGACCTTGAACTCACTATGTAGCCCAGGCTGGACACGCACTCACAGTGACCCTCCTACATCAGCCTTCCAAGTGCTGGAATTACAGGCAAGTGCCATCATGCCCAGTTTTCTGTTTTTCGTCTTTTGAGGAATTTCCATACTAATTTTCGTGGTGGTTGTATTAATTTGCATTCCCACCAACAATGTAGAAGCCCTCCCCTCAAAGCCTCACCATCATTTGTTATTGTTTGATTTCTTGATGACAGCCATTCTTTCTGGAGTAAGATAGAATCTAGGTGTTGTTTTAATTAGCATTTCTTCTTTTTTTGGGGGGTTCTGGGGATTGAACTCAGGGCCTTGCACTTGCTAGGCAAGTGCTCTACCACTTGAACTAAATCCCCAGCCCCTAATTAGCATTTCTGTAATGGTGAGTGATGTTGAACATTTTTTCATATATTTATTGACCCTTTGTACCTCTGAGAAGTGTCTATTCATTTCAGTTGCCCGGAATTTTGATTGGGTCTTTTATTGTTCAGGAATCTAATTTTTTTGAGTTTTTTTATATATTGTACATATTAGTCTTCTGTCCCAGGTATAGCTGGCAAAATTTTTTCTCCATTCTGTAGGTTGTCTCTTTATTCCGTTGGCTGTTTCCTTTGCTGTGGAGAAGCTTTTAAATTTGATATGATCCCATTTGTTTATTCTTTCTGTTTGTTCGCTTGTTTTTGAGACAAGGAGGATCTCACTATGTAGTTCAAGATGGCCTTGAACTCACTATGTAGCCCAGGCTGGTGTGTAATTCGCAGCTACCCTCCTGCCTCTGCCTCCCAAGTGCTGGAATTACAGGCGTGTACCACCATGCCTGGCCATTTGTTGATTTTTGATGTTATTTCTTTTTTTTTTCTTTTGATGTTATTTCTTGTGCAACTGGGGTTCTCCTCAGAAACTACTTCAAAAGTTTTACCTATTTTATCTTCCAATGGATCCAGTGTTTCTGTTTTAATATTTAGATCTTTGATCCATTTCGATTTTTGTTTAGTACACTGTGAGAGATATGAGTCTATCTTCAATCTCCTGCATGTTTATAGCCAGTTTTCCCAGCACCATTTGCTAAAGAAGCTATCTTCTCTCCAGTGTACATTTTTGGCCCCCTTGTCAAAGATCAGATGGCCGCATGTGCCTGGGGATGTTTCTGTGGCCTCTCTTCTTTTCCCTTGGTCCACATGTTTGTTTTCATGCTGGTACCATGCTGTTTTTATCACTGTAGCTTTTTTTTTAAGTTTTTTTTTAAGGGTCTCGCTTTGTTGTTTAGGCTGGCCTCGAATTCGCAGTGATTCTCCTGCCTCAGCCTCCCGAGTGCTGGGATTACAGGCGTGCACCACCATGCCTGGGTCTGTAGCTTTGTAATGTAATTTAAAATCTGGGATTGTGATGTCTTCTGCTTTATGCTTGCTTCCCAAGATTGCTTTTGCTAGATAAACTCTTCTTATGCCTTTGAGTTTTTCCAAACTGGGACTAAGACTGTCAAATAGATGGTTTGCTGTGAGGGACCTCAAGCTCAATAGGCATGTTCCAGGTTGGCAGCCCTCCAGCTTGCAGACAGGGAAATTCTTAGCTATCCAGAGCGCCAAGTATTAAGCAGGCATGATTGGGCTCTAGAACATGAGACTTTCTTTATGGCAAAGAGAACAAAAAGCACCCTAGGGGTCCAGGAGAGGCATGGGATTCTAGTCAATGGGACAATCTCAAAGGCGAGAGCTTGTGTCAGTGGAAAATGTCACCCATTTCAAATCAGTGGGGGAAAGAATGCATAATTTAATGAATGATTTGGAGATATGAATATATAGGGAAAGGTAACACCTCATGGCATCCTCTGAAGCATATCCAAGACTGGCTTAATCTTTTTTTTTTTTTTTTTTTTTTTTT
>PVJO010017237.1:0-39838 GCA_004026905.1 Hystrix cristata | reverse complement strand
ATGGTTTAGATTTAAAATGTGCCCCCAAAGGCTCATGCATCAAAGGCCTGGTCACCAGCGAAGCCCCATTCAGAAGTGATAGGATAGTGAGGGCTGTAACCTCACCTGTGCATCCCTCCATCGATGGCTCATAGTCCAGTGGGTTATGGGGAGGTGCTGGAAACTGTAGGAGGTGGGGCCCAGTTGAAAGCAAGTCTCGGGAGGCACGTCCTGCAAGGGTGCCTCACCTTCCCGACCTCTGCCCCGCATCTGCCTCCTGACCACCGCGGGCGAGGTGCTCTGCTCCACCGCCTGCCCCTACCATGACGCTCCGCCTCGCCTCGGGCCAAGAAGTAACAGCCAAGTGGCCATAAATTCAGATTTCCCAAACCACGAGCCAAACAAACGCGTCCTCTTTTAAACTGACTTTCTCGGGTACCTGTCACAGCAACAGAAAGCTGACCAGCATCCTACTGTGAACGATTATGATTGCTGCGCAATGTTATGCACGTACTGAAAACTGCTGAACCTCAGTTTAAAAGAGCAACGTTTATGATAGATGAATTCTAGCACCATAAAAAATAAAAAGAAAAAAATCTCAGATCCCAGCTCAGGCTCACTGGGTCACCATCTGCATTTTAACAAGATCTTCAGGTGAATGAATGCTTATTAAAGTTTGAGAAACACAACCTGTGACACCGGTTTTTACACCTGGCTGCAACTTGGAATTAGCTGGGTGGTTTCCAAACGAGTCCCTGACACGGTTGGTTGTCTTCCTGTGTCTTTCTGCCCAAGTCATCCATAAGCTCCTGGGACATCTGAGACGAACGTCACACTTTGTGATGGTTTTCACTCCTTGTGAAGTACCTCTTGGTCCCCCAAAATACATATTGCTTGATATAAGAGCATGGATTCTGGGCCAGGAGGTACCATTCAAATTGCAGCTGTGCCGGTGACTGGTTGTGAGACCTTTGGACAAATCACATAATGTCTCACGCCTCGGCCTACTGGGCATAATAATAGCACCTACTGCACAGGGTTGCTGAAGGAATAAATTACCTAATATATATAAAGCACAAAGAACAATGCCTGTGGACTGGGACGTAGCTCAGTGGTAGAGCACTTGCCTAGCACACACGGGCCCTGGGTCTGATCCCCAGCATCGGGCGGAAAGAATAAGGAAGAAGAGGAGGAGAGGAGTACCAGCACACGATAAGCATTATACGCACACATATATACTATTTTATAAGTGAATATTACATTCATTTGTATAATATTGTATATTGTATAGCAGTAGTGCCAGCATCCGGGCTCTTAGCCATCTCCCTCTGTGGCCTTCCATGCAAAAGCAAGTGGCCAGCTGGGTGCAGGTGTGGGGGGAAGGGGCCTGAGAGTTCCCAGCAGGGGCCTTTGCGCCACGGTACCAGTCGCCTGGGGGCAGACACATGTGCAGATGAACGTGCAGCCCTGGCACAGCGAGGCTGGTGGCTGGGAGAGGACAGTGGAGGGTCCCTGTGACGTGCACCGACTTCAGCCCTTCATCCTGCCACAGCGGGAGCACTCCCAGGACACAGGGTCCTGCAGGAGTCTCCTGGTGTCCCAGCACCACGCATGACCATGACAGCGCAGCTCAGCCGACTGGCTCACATACTTTATCACAGTCACCTAACTTCTGTCTCCAAAGAAGAAATCCACAGATGCGCTCTGTGTCCTCCGCAGGGACTTTCTGCCCTAAAGACGCATAGCAGAGAGAGAATTTAAACAACCCCCCAAATGAAGGTGCTCATCATGTCCCCAGAAGGCCCCGCCCTTGATTCCAAGCTGCCTTGCACTCTCATGAGTTCCCACGTCCCCTACCAAATGCTCCAAAGGACACAGGCCCTTGTGGGCTCTAACTCAGACCCTGCGATGTGCACATCAGCACTGTCCTGGTTTCCAGGTGGGCTTCCTCACCCAGATGTCCTTGCTGAGGTGACTCCTCCCTCCAGGAAGCTGCTGAGCACCTCACCTCTCAGGCTCTGCTCTCCAGCTCACCACTCAGCTGTGCCATTTCTGAAAGGAAGGCTTTTGGTTGGGGATTTGGCTCGGTGGGAGAGCACTTGCCTAGCAGATGCAAGGCCCTAAGTTTGATCCCCAGCAGCCCCCCGAAAGAAAGACTTTCGAGGGAATACACTTCCTGCTTTCACTTCCTTCAGAACTGGGGCTCTCCTGCCTGCTAAACTGTCTCATTAACCTGCCGGTCAGCAGTCTCTCTCCTAACACGATGGCTGGAGCCCCTTCCTCTCCATTCAGATGTTAACCGGCTGCAGAGGAGAGGGGAGATAAGTCAATGGGCACAGACAAAATGAAAGATTGTGTGTGTGGGGGAGTGTGTGTGTGTGTGTGTGTGTGAGAGAGAGAGAGAGAGTCACGTTTGGGACTGCGGAAAGATAGGCAGGAAGGAAAGGGGGTGTTAGACTCCCACAATCACGTTTTAACTCTGATTTCACAAATCAAGGAATCACCAGTTCGACCAGCCTAGATGCTTGTGTTTGACAGCTTTCTGTCACTGTAACAAAATGCCTGAGAAAATCAATTTAAGGAAGAGAAGACTCATTTGGGCTCCTGTTCAGAGATTCCAGTCCCTGGACACCAGCTCCCTGTTTCTGGGCCTGTGGTGAGGCCGAGCTTCGTGGCAGAAATCGCAAAAGAAGGAAGCTGCTCACATAATAGCTGGGAAGCAGAGAGACAGAGAAAGAGCCAGAGGACAAAACATACCCTTCAAAGCCACAGCCCAGGGGCCTGCTGCAGCCAGTCAGACCAGCTCTGGACAAGCCCAGGCGGCTAACGAGCTCATCAGTAGCTGGATCCATGTGATGAAGTTTGAGCCCTCCTGATCCGATCACTTCTGAAAAGCTTATTAGCCGCCAACCATCTTTCCACAATGAGCCTTTGGGAGACATTTTGAATCCCAAGCATAACACTGTTTAATTAAATTGTAATCACATTTAGTTTTGATTTAATCTTTACATACACTGATTTGGATGGGCACCAATGTGGAAAGTCACTGTGACCTGAGTTTATAATATATAGGTAGATAGATAGATAAATACTGACTTTAGACTTTTACAAAAATTTACAATTTTAAATTTCCTTTCTGCAGTGTTGAGACTTTGGTCTGAATGTATAGTATTTGGTCTAATTCCAGACCGTGGAAAAGCAGGCCTGTCATTAGCCTGATGGAGGAATGGAGGGGTAGGACAAGGGGCAGTTCTAGCAGATGCCAAGGAGGAAAGCGTTTTACCAAGGCTGGCAGTCTGGTGAAAACACCATGGACGCTGGAGTCCAATTGCCTGGATAGGCTGGGGATGTCACTCAGTGCTAACACACTTCACAGGATGTGCATGGCCCTGGGTTCAAGACCTGCCACCACAAGAAAAAAATTCAGATTTATAGTCTGCCTTAATGACTTACCAGCCTAACTTTGTCATTTGTATACGTCGAGTACAGTAACTTCTGTGACCTTAGGCTTTTTCTTCTCCAAAGGGGCATGCATAAAACATCTTATTTGCAAGGAGGATTAATGGTAGCATGTAAAAACCACATTAGAGATTTTCCCTTAGCGTCCAATGGAGGCACACAGTCAATTTGCTTTCTCTCTTGTTTCACCTAGCTGTCCTATTAAATGGACATGCACTATTTTACTTTGAGTGCATTCTTGTGCCTCAGATCGACAGGCTCAAATAAATTTTCCTCCCTGCAGATAATAAAGAGCACATTCATTGCTCTGATGGGGAGCAGCTGCATGTAAGAACAATAGTGACAGCAATGACATTTCTTTGCACTGCACCAAACACTTTCTGTGTATCACGGAAGGAGTCTCAGTCTCATCACTGCTGGCATCTGAGGTCAGATAACTCTTTTTGGACCTTTGGCAATACAGGACATCACAGCGGGATACCTGTGGTGGAATAAAGTCACTCACTTTATGGTGACCAGGAAGTGAAAAAAGAGACAGGAAGTAGCTGGGGTTTCTGTATCCCCTTCAGTGGCACACATGCAATGACCTCACTTCTTTGCACTAGGTCCCTTCTCCTACAGATTCCTCCTCCTCCTAATAGTGCCAAGCGGACGACCAGTCCTTTAACACATAGGCATTTAGGGAATATTCCAGATCCAAACTACAGCAACCTATAATATAGGTGATCTAAACACAGCAAGAAATGCACCAAAATATTAGCAGAAGTTGTCTCTGAGTGGGGAGATTATGTCCTGGAGTCAATCCCCAGTACACAGAAAGAGGAGGAAGAGGAGGAAGAAGAAAGAAAAAAAGTGTTTACTTGTGCCATACCCTTTACATACATTATCTAAGTTTATTTCCAAAGCAACTCAGAGAGGCAGGTAACATTACAAAATAACATTTTGAGGCAAAATTTTTAGGATTTTTAGAAGGAATACTGTGAGTTCAAGGCCAGCTTGGGCTACATAATGAGCTCAAAGCCAGCCTGACTAGAGTGAGACCCCATTTCAAAAACAACAAAAAAGGAGGGGAAAGGGCGAAAGTGAAAGACAAGAGTAAGAGCTCCTGTGTTCCATTTTACTGAAGTATAAAAACAAACTTATGTCCATCTTAAGCGGTCACCTCAGAGAGCAAGCAACTACTCAGAAGGAAAAAGGTAAGAGGCAGGCCCCAGGGGGCACGAGACACAGCATCCGGTCCACGGGAGCACCTTCTACACGTGTATAGACATGCAGAGGTCGTGGTGGTTAATCTTGGTTGTCAGCTGATTCGCTTGGGACGTGTCTAAATTAGTAAAGTCCACTTCTAAGTGTGTCTTGGATAGGTCATGGGAGTGTGACCTAAAGGACTCTACCTGGTCCCTTGCCCCTTCCTCTCTGCTCTTCCTTGCTCCCTCTGCTTTCCAGCCACCATGAGGTGGGGGGGTATCCTCTTCTACACCAGGCCAGTGTTATGTTCCTGCCTTAAAGCCAGCCAACCATGGAAGGAAACCTCTGGAATCATGAGCCAAAAGAAACCTCTCCTCCTCTAAATTGTTTACGTCAGAACTTCTGTGCCCTCAGTGGAAAGTTAGCAACACAGAGACCTCGGTTCAATCTCAGTGGATCTCGCTGTGCTGGACTGTGGACTGTCCTGCAAACTCCTTACAATTACTCTCTAAGTGACAGTTAGTCTGGGACCTCTGTTACATGACGACAAGTCTTAAACTGGTCTTGTTGACTAACAAAAAATATACTACTCGGGAAGCTGATGCAAGAGGATCATGAGTGTGAGACCAGCCTGAGCAACTTAGATGCCATCTCAAAATGAAATAAAAAGAGTTGGAATGTAGCTCAGTGCTAGAGTGCTTGCCTCGCATGCTCAAGGCCACAGGTTCCATCCCCATTAACAAAAAGTGAGAAAAGTAAAAGCAGATGCTCTTTCATTCAACATTTCCACTTCCAGAAATTCAGCCTCCAAAAGTAAGAACATCATTATAAAAGGATATATCAGAATACCTCTTAGAAAGAAGGCACTAGATCAACATCTACTGAGCCAAAGAATATCCATAATGTGTTTATTAGAGGAAAAAACAAAATGTGGAAAAATAGTAGTGAGAAGGAGCAACCAGGCAAAATGAAAATTTGAGAAAAATATTGTAACCTAAGTGAAAATATAAAGGAAACATTCCCTCTGTTTCCTCGAGTGTAAAGTGGATATAGTGGTAATACCTGTCTCAGGGGGTTATGATGAAAATTAAATGAATTCATGTATTTAAAAGACTTCAGACAGACCTGGCACACAGGCAGTACTAAATGTTTTGTTGTTTTTAAATTCTATCTGTAATATCACTGCCAAGATGTACATAATAAATGTGTGCAGAGATATAAATGATAGAAGATAATAGAGGCACAAAAAACATTGCTTTGAATAGCACTCCTTGTTGGGAGTTCTCCTCTTCCCCTTTCCCCTCCTCCTCCTCCTCCTCTGTCACCTCCTCTTCTTTCTCCTCCTCCTCTTCCTCCTCCTCTTCTTCCTCCTCTTCCTCTTCCTTCTTTTTCTTTTGAGACAGATCTCACTTTGTAGTCCAAGATTTCCTGGGTCTCACTATGTAGCCCATGCTGACCTCAAACTTGGAATCCTCCTGCCTCATCTTCCAAGTGAGGAGATTACAAGCATGTGACACCACACCTGGCTAGGGATATTTTTTAACATTGCTTTTACCATAATAAATTAGGGCATGCTGAATAATTTTGTCTGTATACCTCCTCTCTTGGATGCAGCACAGCATCTCTCTCACAGAGCAAAGAGTAAGTTTTCTTGTCTTATTGTTAAAAACAGTTTCTACTCATTGGTATCAAATAACTGCTATTCATATTGTATTCCACAGTGTAGTTTACCCTAAAATGCTTCTCTTTGACTATCATGACCACGTATCTGACCTGAAGCCACCGCATATGACTGAGGTTTTTTTGAGAACTCTTGCAAAAAGACATAAAAGTTAAATCACACTTATTTATACACTGAATAAATAGATGACTTTTATTGAAAAGAATGAACTTACAAGAAATCAGGACTGAGTCGAACAGCCAAGATCAAGAGCAGCCATCTGTCTGAGCCAAGGCACTTGGAGTCACGCCCCCCAGTTAGTCTCGGGTCCCCTGTTCATAATCTTAATTTATTTGAGGACACCCTTCAACTGTGTCTTTAGACAGAGTGGACATACTAGGCTGGACATGGCCCAGTGTCCTCCGAGAGCTGCCATGGACATAACATTTGGGAGGAGGCCTGGTGGACGCCAAGTCTGGAACGGGGTCACTTTCTGCAGCATCGGGGCTGTAAGCCTGTGAGTGTCCATCTTTATCCCCATTTCAGCAGTAGAGCCAAACCGTGTCTGATCCTTCGTTCAATGAATCTTTAAATTTGTAAAGAGCAGAGGAAGCTGAAGAGTTAAGAGAATTTATTTGCTGGTGGTTAAATGGGCTCTGGAACCAGAAAGGTTAAATTATAAATCTTTGGCAAAACAGTTTTCCCTACATCATTTTCCTCTGGGACTAGATGAGAAACAGCTGGATATTGGAATACAAAAACCACTGGAAAAACTCACGTTGGTTAACAACTCTGCTCCCAGAACTTTGTGTGACTGATTCTTCATTCCAGTGTTTTCCTGGCTGTCATCTCCTGAGTATCTTTCCATGACACTCACGCCGTGGCCTCCTCTTACTTAGTCTCTGGCTTTCATATTCCACTACTTCAAACAGCACTAGCATATAGTAGGTGCTCAATGAATATGAGCTGAGTGACTTAACCATAGTCAAAAATGACCATCGTGCTTTTCTACAGCATTTCTCTCGCAGAGCAAAGAGTAAGTTTTCTTGTCCTACTTTTAAAAACAATTTCTACTCATCGGTATCAAAAACTGCCCTTCGTATTGCATTCTGCAGTGTAAGTTACCTTACGAATTTTTCATCTAATGTTTCTTTAATAGGCGTAGGTTTAGTTTATGATAATCACAACAATGTTTGTTTGAAAAAAGAAAACATCAGCCAACCTTATTTCAAACTCCATTTGCGATGCTTAGAAATCAGTGCAGGCTGCTATGGGTTCTAGAAGAGCAGTTTGTCTTCCTCGTTGCCGTGCTCCTCGCACAGTAGATGCTCAAAGAACATGTAGATCTATCTCACTTATGGCCCAGAACTATGCTTGTCTTTCATTACTTGTGGCCTATCTTATTTAATCACCACCACAGGCCTTTGACATGGGACTGTGAGCTACATTATACAGATGCAAACACAGAGACCTAGTAACTTCCGTGAGTTAAAATAATCATAATCATAATAAAATCTTGCTAGTAGGAGAGCTAGTATTTGAATCTGGATCTGTCAGACATCAAATTCATCTAACTGCTACACCGCACAGTCTCCTAAATTCCCATATCACAAAGCCACTCGTGAGTTTTCTTTGTTAAGAAGGACAGTTCCCTACAATTTACTCCCTTGAAGTGTAGGCAGATTACCATTATATTCAGGAGAGGGCCTGGCAGAGAGCAGGGGTTCAAGAAATAGTTGTTTGTTGAGAAGAAAGGAAGGGAGACAAGGAAGGAAGAAGGGAAAGAGAAGGAATGAGAGAGGGTAGAAGAGACTGAGAGAGAAAAAGGGAGGGAAAGCGGGAAGGAAGGAAAGGAGGGAGGGAGGAAGGAGGGAGGGCGGGAAGAATGTCAGGCGTCTCTGAAAGATCCCTGGAGGAGGCCAAGCGTCCCCAGCCTTATGAGGGGGACCCACAGCACCTCAGAATTGTAGAGTCAGCTTCCTGCTCTGTGACAGTGCCGCCGATGTGGCAGAGCCCGCGATGCCCCCCGGCAGAGGGTCCTGTCTGCCTGCCTGCCCTGCCTCCAGGCCCAGCAGCCGGGTCTCTGGAGGAGACTCAGCCCCAGCCAGGTTGGTGCTGGGCCAGCAAGGGAGGAGAGGAAGCCAGAAACAAACACCAGCTAGGGTGAAACTCCCCGAGCATCATTGTCTGCTCTCCGGTTCCTTTGTTGCATTGAGAAACACACTTTAAGACCAGGCTCCAGGACTGGGAATGTGGCCCGGTGGGAGAGCACTCGCCTACCACGCATGAGGCCCCCAGTTCTGTCCACAGCCCAGCAAGAAAGACCAGACTCCAGAAGTTCACTACTAACTTGACTCGTACCATACGGGAGACGGGATCATTTTGGGGTGGGGGGAGTGAGGAAGGGAGCTAAGAAACCTCTTTCTGTGATGATGGTGAAAACTGCGGGCTTCCCCTTAGGCAGAGACACTTCATCTGCAGCAGTGAGCAATTCGTTCTCAGATATCTGCCTGTTTTTTGGCGGGTAGGATCCAGCTCTTTTGCGGCGCCTGGGGACATAGGGGGCGTGTAATCATATTTGTATGCACTCAAAACATACTAAATGAATGTAGACCCGCCATCCTTTGTTTACAGTTCCAAATGCCAAACCAGCCCCTGCCCTCCTCGGGGTAGCAGGGAGTATCCCACTCTGTCATGGGGGAAAATGGGGCTGGATTCCTCAGCGGGGAAGTTAGGGATTTTAGGGGGCTGCAGCTCAGTGTTAGGGCACTTGCTTACCAGAACTACAGAAGGCTCTGAAACCAGAAGATTTTCTGCACGCTGGGACCCTGTTGCCTGGACAGGGTGTTCCCGACCTGATCGGGTAGCAGGCTGTTTCAGGTCCTTACTGGTCTCCTTTTGATACAGATAGATATTCCTGGTTTAGTGACCTTCCTATTTCATGACTGTTGGGACTTACAGCCACATTCAGACTCCCAACGCAGGAACGCGAACGGCAGTGGGGCCTTGTGGTGGCTTCTTCCGTAGTACGGGACTGTAATTTTTGCTGATTATACTGTACAGTACTGTAGTTTTGTGTTCTGTGATTCATTAGAAAACTGCATGTAAGAGTTATGGAAATAAAAGCAAAGTTATCAAGTTGGAGTCTCCTTTGACCATTTCTTTCTTCTGAATGTTGTAATGTACATACTATATACATTCCTCATGTAGCACCCAATTTGTTTAATGACCCAGTCGCGGGCCTGGAACTCGGTTGTTAAACAAGGAGCGTCTATCTGAAGACTCCCGTGTTTCCAGCCACGGGGCAGGTGCGGTCCGTGTTGGGACGCTGTCCCAGGCTCCGTGGGCTGATCTGTAGCTGAGGGACGTCTATCACATGACCTGTCTAAATCCCGAAAAATACTGAAACACTTGGGCCCTCGGACTGCAGGACTTGGAATGTGTGTCTGCTCATGGCAGGCGCCGCCACGGTGCTGAGAATAACACTGTGGAGGAAAATCATCAAAGTCTTCACTCTCAGCACTGACTTTTCAGCTGCAGGAATCAGGCATAACAAGGAAGCGGAAATCTGAGGTGTTCTGAAGAAACCGAGTCAAGAGAAAGGGATCAAGACATGAAGGGGAATAAAAATCCTCTTGGAAAAAAAAAATCCTCCTGGAGAAGAGCTCAATGAAGAGAGGAAGAAAAATGATAAATGAAAAATAAATGAAGAGAAGGAAGCAGCCATATGAGGATCTGGTTTCAGGGCACCTTACCTGAGTCTCATTCCTAAAAAAGTGGAGCAACAGGCATGCCCATTCCTGCCTCAGGACCTTGGCATGTGCTACCTCTTCTGCCAGGAAGAAATAAGTCAGTCAACCTTCTCAAACCTTAATTTTGCTCAGAACTACAAATATCTTTAAAGTGTTAGACCTAGAAACATCTAGAATATATAAAGAACTCAAAAAAATCAGACCCCTAAAATTTAGAGACCCAATCCAAAAACGGGCTTCTGAAATGAATAGAGACCTTTCAGATGAAGAAATACAAATGACAAACAAATATATGAAAAAGTGTTCAACATCACTGGTCATTCGAGAGATGCAAATTAAAACAACGCTAAGATTTCATCTCACTCCAGAAAGAATGGCTCTCATCAAGAAATCAACCGATAACCAATGCTGGAGGGGCTGTGGGGAGAAAGGAACCCTCCTCCACTGTTGGTGGGAATGTAGGCTGGTCCGACCATTGTGGAAATCAGTGTGGAGATTCCTCAAAAACTACAACTAGAGGTCCCATTTGACCCAGCTATTCCTCTGCTGGGTATCTTCCCAGAAGAATTAAAAACATCGTACCATAGTGATATACATACAACCATGTTTATAGCAACACAGTTCATAATAGCTAAGTCTTGGAAACAGCCCCAATGCCCAAGAATTAATGAAAGGTTAAACAAGATGTGATTCTTCTACACAGTGGACTATTACTGTGCTATAAAAAAGGATAAACTTGAGATATTTATAGGTAAATGGATGCACCTTGAGAACATACTCTTAAGAGAAATAAATCAGACACACATGAGTACATATTGAATTGTTTCTCTGATATGAGAAAGCTTAAGTGTAAATAAGGACAAAAAAGTATAATAGATACTAAGTAAAAGAAAGATAATAATCAATAGGGAGGAGAATTAGAAAGGGAGGAGAGAGAAAAGAAGGAAAGGAAAAAGAAAAGAAAGGGACAAAGGGGAAAAATGTAAATAAAACTACTGTAAATAGGGAAGGGGGGAGTGGAAGGGAGGGGTGGAGAAGAAGGGGGGGAACCAAGATGTATCATGTACAGGTGCAAATTAACTATGATGAATATGATCACTATGTATACAATGTACTAATACATGTTCTCGGTAAATGAAATTAATTAATTAATTTTAAAAAATAAATGTCAGACCTGGAATAAAAACCAGGGGTCCATGATAGAAAGTCACTCTGGGGTCCTGTAAGGGAAATACTTCCCTACTGAGGAGGTTCTGGGGTCTAGGAGGAAGTTTTCCGGCAACTGAATGGACCATAACAGCTGCTATTGCAGCACAATCTCTCCTGTCCTGGAAGCGGAGACCCAAGCCAGGCCAGCGTCTCTCGGGGCCAGGAATGTGGACTGTTCCCCAGCAGAGCCGGGGTCTGCTGGGTTGTCCTCTGAATTGCCCTTTCCAAGTCCCGGAAGGCCTCTCCGCATGGGGCTTGAGTCTCCACAGACAACCCAAGACAATAGTGGGCACCCCGCGGAATCTGCGCTGTTGTTCTGCACAACTGCGAGGCCAGTGAAAAGTGCTCCTTCTGGGGGCCAGGACCCCCATCCCAGGCCAGGTCTCCCCAGCCAATGGCGTTGCTGGCCAAACCTCCTGCTTTGGGTTGTTTTCTTGTTATTGTTGCTGTTATTGTCTCTTTCACTTGGTCTTCCTGTTTGATACATGGTAGAGGCTGCTGTAGTGGCAACACCTACGCCTGGAACGAATGTGCCTTTATTGCAGACAAGCTCCCGCGTGGAGGCCACCAGGGGTCTGGTGATAAAAATGGGCGAAGGCCAAGCAGGATACAGAAGAGCATGACCAATCACCGAATAGTGCTTTATGGGCTGGCACATTTTATTGTGCCATAACATGCCTGCGTTCAGCTTTAGATGTCAGCGGCTGGTGACAAGCCTGGTGATGGAGGGCGGGGGAGGCAGCTGGGGACCCGCAGCTTAGCTTTCCCCGGAACCGTGCTGAGTCTCCTTTCCTTGGCTGGCTTCCCAAACCCTAGTGACCGTACTGGAGAACTTAGGGTCTGCCTGCCTAGTCACCCTCCAGGGCAGCCGCCAGCCTCCGGGCTCCACAGGACTCCTTGCTCCACTCCTGAAAGCTGTTTCTCTAACTAAGGGAAGGGACGATTTACAGGTTAGTGATAACTGCAGGAAAGAATGTCTCAAATGGTTTTGTTCAGGATTGCACTTCTCTGTATCTCCTCCTGTGTCCTCTGTAATCTGCATTTGCCTCTGCTGGGGTAGAAACTGTATTCTAATCATCCCACCCCCTCCTCTCTCCTTCCTAAGAGCTATAAAGACCAACACGCTGCCTTGAGTGCTGGATCAGTACCACTTGTCCATACCTCTTTCTTGCCTGTGCCAGTGCTTTCCTGACGTTCTCACCTGCTCTCACTTCCAGGAGTTTAAGAAGGCATCGCAGCAATTGCTGTTTGCAAAGCACTCTACAGTTTACAGCATGCACATTTCTAGGGAAGGACTGGAAAACCTCGAAAAGATAAACCACAAGGGCACTCGTAAAGAGCCTCCTTCACTAGCAAAATAGTCTTTGGGCCCTCCTTTGTGACGACTGCATTTCCTACACTTCTGTCTTTGTTGACTTAAGTTCAAAGTCAAACGAGAAAGTCTGTTTTGTCAGATGCAAGCTCGCTGCTCGGGTTCAGAGAGAGCTCCATGCCTAGCTGGCTGCTCTGCTCCGCTGCAGTCGGCTGTCTGTTGCAGACACTAGCAGCTTTGTGCTTTCCATTTATTTATTCAGTTCTGCCATGGCTTAAGTCAGTCTGTGGAAAGCGTCTCGGAACACTGGTGGGACCCCAGGGCTAGGAGGCCTTCCTAGACCAACTCTGCATCAGCAGTTATGTTGGGCAGATTCCATACTCTCGTGGAAAGGCCACCTAAATGCTCGTTACCTTCTATAGGAGCCTGTTTGGCCTTTGTCATTTGGACCTCCTATCAAGAGGACCCGGATGTATGGGACAGCTAGAGACAGCACTGGGCAGTGGCCAGCATGCTCGCCCTCCCGTTCAGTACTCGGGAGGCAATTGCAGGGGAAATACGGTACCTTGCTGGTCTACAACAGTGTCCAGGATGAGCCCCTGGGGTGCTTCTTTGGGGATGTCATTAAGCAAGCAAGTGGTGACTGCCCTGACTGCTGGTGACTGAAATGTATTCAAACTGTGGTCTGGAGAAATTGAGCAAGTAAAACACAGAGAGATACTTAAGTCTTCCACCAGGACATGACGCCTGCCCTTCACCTAACAGCCCCCAGGACAGCATGCCAAAGGCCAGCCTTCCTCAGACCAGGGAAATCAGTCTCTTTAGTCTCTGCTTCCAGTCTGCTTCGTACATGGAGCACGGCAGACCGGCTTTTCCCATCTCACACCCAGGGCTCCACTCTGCTGCCCGCAGGCCTGTCCACGAGGAAGGTCTTTGGCAAGAACAGCACTATACAAATCCAAGAAATTAGTATTCTGTATTTCATGTCCGTTTCAAATTTTAAAAAACTTACTAAGAAATTATTTACAAAAGATCTTAGATTTTGAAGAACTATACATTTCCTGGCTAATAAACAAAAATTTCCTTCCCTTTAGCCTGTGTTAGACCCAAAAGCTAAAACTCTGTATTTCATAAGGAAAGCATACAAGTCCAACTCTGCATTTCTCATGAGGAACAGCCATCTATCTAATTGTTGTGCTCTATAGTCAGTCCCCAGGGGCCTCTCTATAATTGTTCCCTTTCAGTTTTTATTGGATAATTTTTCAATACAAAATATTTTGTGTCAGTATTTTCAAATAAATTCAACACGCCAAGCATTCCTAATCAAGTCACTGCGACTCTGTGGGCAATTAAGTTACCAAACATAGGACAGATGTCAGGCGAGACGCACACACCTGTAATCCTAGCTACTCAGGAGGCTGGGCAGGAAGATTGCAAGCTTGAGGGCAGCTTGGGCAACTTATTGAGAGCATATCTCAATATAAATCTCAATATAAATGTATTTATTTATTCACGTATCTATGTATGTATGCATGTTTTTTGGGACAGGGTCTTGCTATTAGTTCAGGCTGGCTTTAAACTCACTATGTAGCCCAGGCTGGCCTCAAACTTGCAGTGATCCTCCTGCCTTAGCCTCCTGAGTGCTAGGATTACAGACATGTTACACCATACCTGGCTATGTCAAATTTTGAAAGGGGCTGGGATATAGCAGTGATAGAGTGCTTACCTAGCATGCCCAAGGCCTTGGGTTTAACTCCCAGTATGGCAAAAAAAATAAAAATAAAATAAAAAAATAAGAAAAAAAAAAAAAGGTTAGGACAGAGGCCTTAGCTTGAGATTTCAGCTCTGTGTGCCTGAATGGAAACCCTTATATAGATCAACATTTTCACCTTCACCTTGCTGAAAATTTCCCATTTCTATCTGCCTGATCTACACAAATGGGCATAAGCCAATACAGGTGCTCCATCCAAGAGATTTTGCAGAAAGAAAACAACTAAACCAATATCTGTTTCCTGACTCTGCTCTTTGATGGATATTTTCTGACTCTCAAAATGTACAGATTCACCATGGGGGCCAGGACGTGGATTAGGAGAGTTCTGCCACTCCTCTTCCAATGGTACCACCCCTGGCTTGGTGAGGTGGGAATGTGGGAGGCTTTTCACAAGGCAGTGGAAGTAGAGGAGTTCCCTGGATTCCGTCCCAGACTGCTCCATGAAGATCATGAATTTATCCAACCATGTTTTCCAAACTGCCAGTCACGCACACAGTCTGAAAAGTACATGTTCCTTTCTGGGCACAGTGGAGCCAAACATCTGTTCCCAGATCCATCGTGGGAGATAAGAGACATAAAATTGCTGCAAACTAGGGCTAACATTTATGAACAAAATTATGTGAGGCAGACCCCACACTCTATTTTCTTGGACTAATTCTTCCCTTTCCATCAAGAATACAATCCTCTATTGTCATGGCCACCTTCATGCCTGCTTCAGCACCTAGCAGAGGCACAGACTCATACGATGGCTTACTGATGGACTGAAACTTTGCAAATACCACTTTTAAAACTTTCAAACCAAATGAAGTAATTTGCATTCAGGCACAGAGCCAACAGGACTCAAAACTGTATTTGTAAGCAACGTGCTCCTCTTTCTCCCCGCCTCTTCATCTTGGGCCCCTGTAAATGCAAACACACACACATATGGAAGAAATAACTGCAAAGTGCGAGTCAAGGAGATCAAGAAAGGAGGTCAAATTAAATTTTAATTTCTAGCTATGAAATTGTACTTAGGCCTCTAAAAAATGTATGAATCGTTCTGCAAACAGAAACTCCTTTCTCTTGTTAGTACCACTTCAATAGACTCGAGCATCGTGGCACTATATTTGCTCCACACAGTCCCTGGCTTCGTATCTCACCCTAAAACACTAACAGGAGTGTCATGCTCAAATTATTTGAGAAAAATTTCACAAAGCATTAAGACAAAAGCTTTCTTTTCCAAGTGAGTGCTAGGGGATCCTGACTATTCCTAGGGATGCATCTTTATCTAGCCCAGGTTTATCTTGAGCTCCCTGGGGATCCAAGTCAGCAAGGAGACCTCAAACAATGGAGCCGCTTTTCTGCTTTACTCCCACTTTCTTGGGGTCATTACAAACCACCCGTCATTAAGTGGTTTGGGGCGCAAAGCAGCAGCCCTGGGTAAGCTGAAATGTCTGTGACACCAAAATAAAGATGTTCTACACGGCTAAAACCTCACCATCATGCAGAGAATAACGGAAAGGCAACGATATGCTAAGGCTTACGCGGCAGGACTTTTAACTCTTGCCTGCCCGACGCTCTTGGGGAGGAGACGTGGCAGAGACCCAAGGTGGACGGAAGAGGGCAGTGTTCGCTGCGTCTTCAACTACAGCTCTTGGCTCTTTATTGAAAAGCAGCTGAGCCAAGGGAAAACTATGCCCAGCATTTCATAACACAGGAAGTGGGGAAGTAGATTAGATATTGGGCTCTGCAGACACCACAAAAGGAACACTGCATTTGTAAAAGTCACTCCCCCTCACACACACACTATACAAAACCCTAACCACTGGAGAGGTTTTCTGTTTTGATTTCTTGAGTCCAATTGGCTAAACCTCTCTAAGAACGTAATGGAACATATAGTATTTTTCAAATACCAAGGTCATAAGGATGCATCATTATTTAGTGCAAGGTATTTATTTTGCAGCCAAGGACCAGATTTCTACATTTATCATTCGCTGCTCTTTGTGCTCAGATTTTATCAGCATTCGGGGAAGGGAAGTCAGATTTCCCTCTGGAAGGTATTTAGAGAATGTGCAGTCATTTCAAAATAAGATCTGTGTATGCCCCGTGGACAGAAACAGTTGAGTCCTACTGAGAGAATCCTGGCCCCCGCCCCAGATGTCATTGTAATTGGGTTGCACTTGATTCCCATTCTGTGGGAAAAGCTTAAGTGGACCACTCACTGTACCTGATACAGGATTGCAGCCTAAGCACCCAAAAGATGCACATTTTGGCAAGGCATCTACCTCTTCCTAGCTACAGATCTGCTGTCTTCTCTTTTTATAAAGAAGGACCCTCTAGTTCCAGAGTAATTTCCTCCTCCCTACATAGTTTCTTTGAGCCCCTGTTACATACAAGGCTCTGTTGTTAGGTACACACAGGTGACAAGGTCACACTTCTAGCCTTTTAGAAACTAATCACCAAATAAGAATTTGGCAGAGCCCTTGCCTAAGATGCTCAAGTTTCTGGTTTCCATCCCCAGCAATGAAAAAAAAAGAATCAGACAGAGTCATAAATAGTCATAATACAAGGCAGAACACGGTCTGCTTGGAAGAAAAACACAAACAAGTTGCAAAGGAAGAGATTGTATTCATCTGGAGTGGAGAACTAAAAAGAGGCCCCACGAAGGAGCAAGGCTTAGAGCTGGGCGGTGAGGAGCAGGTAGGATTCCAGATGCACACAGATGGGCGCAGGAGAGGCCCCCAGGCCTGCACAAATCCCCCGTGTGGAAAGTGCTGGCGTCATCCAGCCTGCAGTCTTGAGTCCAGAAGACATGGATAGGAGAGCACCGCAGGTGTGGGAGGCAAGCACGATCCTAACTGGAGCCAATGCCAGGGATGTTAGGGTGACATGGGGCACAGAGAGGGTTCCAGGGAAAGCAGAAGGCCAGGAGACCAGTTAGGGCAGGGTCACTGCAGACACAGATGCAGTGAGCACTCTAGGTAGCCACAGTGCGAAAGGAGAAACGAGGACAGAGGAACAGTCACAGTACCATGGAGACCAAGCAGATGCGCAGAGGGTGCTGGAATAGTGCCATTCTTAAAGACCATTTTCTTCTTTTTTGGTGGCGGTGGTTGGGGTGGTACTGAGCATTGAACCCAGGGCCTTTGCACTGAGCTGTACCCCCACCCGCATCCCCACCCCCTCTTTTTTTGAGAGTCTCACTAAGTCATTAGGGTGTCAGGCTGTGTTCAAATTTGCAACATGCCTGTCTCAGCCTCCCAGAGTGCGGGGATTACAGGCATGTGCCACCATGTGTGAATGGTTTCTACTTGTCTTGGTTATGGTAGACACTGGCCTAAGAAAGCCCAATATAAAAATCAGGATTGATGAGAAATATGAATTAGTGCTGAAAAGAGGGAAAGAAAGTTCTTCTTTGCTTTACAAAGGGGTTGCTTATCTAGAAATATTTTAGCATTGAATCCCACTGGAAGGGCTCTGAAGGCATTTCGTTTAAACATGATCTAGCTTTTATACAACCAGTTGTAGCACAGCTTTCCGGACAAATCTCTCTTACAAAAGCAAAGTATATTCCCATACTCAGACAGGCTTGCTACTTTGTTCCTGCGCAGACATGAACAGTCTTAAGGGAAGACCAGGGAGGGCATTCGGCAGTGGGGTAGTGTATGGCGAGATCCGGAATCAGGTTTTCGTCCGGCTGCATCCCTTACGAGCTATGTGAGCCTGGGCACGTTTCTTCTCTGCTTTAAGGCCCCATTTCCACATTGCTACAATAAGAAAACAATAGCAAGTTCTATCAGAGTTACTGTAATGCACAAGGTAACTTTGATGACATTAGTCTGCACAGTTCCAGGCACAGAGCAACTTAATGAGGGGCCAAGGCCTGCCGGGTGGTCCAGCTGGAGCTGTCTCTGGCCCCATAAGGGAGGTCTTGGCCTCACATCCTGTGTGGAGTGGCGTGAGGCGCACCGTCCCCTACACCCTGGTCTGTTTTCAGAGCTCTCCTCTCTTCAGGGTGTTTTTCTTTATCCATAACTCACCCGGCCCATCAGGAATACAGGTCCCGCCTTCGACTAGCGTAGGAGCATCTCAGACCAGAACCAGGGCCACCCACGACCTCTAGAGCGCTCTAAATACCGAAGGGTGCCTGCTGGACCCTGCTCCACTCCACTTCAGGACCTGACAGAGGCACCCTTCTTGGCTCCCAGGTCTCTTGGCTCCTGCGAAGGGATCAGATAACACCCTAATCATAAGGCTGAATATTTGCAAGCCGCATAGTACTATTTGGGTTCTTGATTACAAGGAAATTTCAGGAGCAGTATTCTCTTTGATCTCCACAGGGAAACAGGGGGGCCGTTAATTAAGAGCACAGACTGCATGGATTCAAATCTCAGCTCCACTGCTCATCAGGTGCCACCGCCAGGCACTTATCTGCTCGCTCCATGCCTCAGTTACCTCCTCTGCAAAATGGGGCAAATAAGAACATCGATTTTCTGTGCATTATGATAGAGTTTAAATAGGATAATAGGTCTCTGAGAGACCCTAGTACAGAACCTGAGACACCATATGTACTTGATTTGTAAATTTTTGGTGTTAAGAGTGAGCCCAGGGTCTTGCACATGCTAAGCACATGCTCTGCCACTGAGCTACGCCTGTAGTCTGCACAGCAAGTCCTTTCTCTGTACTTACCCACACTCTGCCCATGCAAACTGGGGCTCCAAAGGCGCATTCACAGCCACACCTCCTACAGGACACAGCTGGGGCTTCAACTGAGAACTCTCTGGCTAACACAGTTTGAGCAAGAAAGAAAAATAAAAGCCTTTTCCCCACTGTTTTACAAAGAATTTCCCCCCTGGGGCTATCCTGTCTGGCTCATTTCTCTCCTTTCCTCCTTCGGTCCCCAAAAGGTTAAAGAGTGTGTATTGGGATCCGTCTGGGGTTGGCCACTCTCCCTCCCTTGAGCTGGTCCATCTTTGGGGCTCACGTCTGCAGCCAAATGCTCTGATAGCCTCGTTATTTCCTTTTATCTGTTTAGCAAACACTAACTAAGTCAGCATCTTATTAGGCACTAGATGAAGTGATAAGGTCCCACCTGGGCAACAGCTTAGCAGTCAAGTCGTTATTTACCAGAAATAACTCAATTACCAAAGGAAATTATGGAATGTCCTTTTCTTCAAGAATAAGACAGTTTCTCAATCAGCTGTCTGACTGGCTAATGTATCCGGAAGACAAGAGAGCAAAGGCCTTAGGGAGATTCGCATCTAGCAGGGGTGATGGGAAGAGGCCTGTATATTGTTTTGTAATCAGACCAACGGCCCAGAGCAGAGCCGAGAAGTCCCACCACCTCCCAGAGAGGACAGGGCACACGAGGTGGAGAGGAGCCCTGGTGTGGGCAGGGTGAGTGGGAGTGGCACCCCAGCTCTGCCATTCACCAGCAGCTTCATCTGGGCAGCATCCTTTGCTCTCTGGATCTTAGCTTCCTTATGAGCGTCCTTGCGCAACTGTGGTGAGGTATAGAGGAAACGGGAGTGTAAATTGCTTAGCGCTGTGAGCCTGACATGCTGGCAGGAGACTTTCAGTGCTCTGGTGGGGCGAAGGCACATCCCCTCCATGGCCAGCAAGAGTGCCTGCGCAGGCCAGTCTCGCTGGGACTGTCCTCCTTGGGGGCTGCTGTCCCCTGCAGCAGGCTTCAGGACACACCTGAGCCAGGCTCATGGCTGCTGACTGGTGGACCAGCCGCCTGCCTTGAGAACCATGATGCCACCAAGCTGCTAACACCATCAGGCAGCCAAGCACCACCCTTTGTTAGAACTTCTGCCCTGTCTCTCCAATCTCATCTTTGTCCCCTATTATCCAGTCTTAATGAAGTCTCCAAAGAATAAGTCAGATTCTGTCATTTTTCTGTCCCAAATCTTCCAATGGATAGCTTTTCCTTGCAGAGTGATAGTTTTTTTAAAAGACATCTTGTTGCTTTGGCAGAAATGTTGTTTCCTCCCAGCAGATACAAGCCTGCATCTGGGCTTGGTGAGTGCTGGGTCCTTGTGCAGCGGGCAGGCAGCCCGCACGGCCGTTCCAGCTCTCACTTCATCCTCTATTGCTCTTTTCGAGTCTCTGAGCCAGCGGCAGGGGAGTTCTTTGAGCACCCCATGTATACTTCTGCCTCAGGACCCTTGCACTTACTGCCCCTCTGTCTGGAAGTCTCCTCACCTTGATATTCTCCACTTTGCTCCCTCCTTTCATTCCTTTCTCTGCTTTACCATCATCTGCGAGCGAGGGCTTCCTCCACTTCCCCAAGTGACATTGCCATTCTCCTCGCCACGGGAATCGGCTACATTCCCACTGCTGCTTTCCATTCTCCACAGCACTATCACCATCTCACCTATAATTCATCATACTATGTGTTTATTCCATGGTCTGCCTCCCAGCTCTGGAATGTTGGCTGCACAAGGGTGGGGTTAGGGTTAGGGTTAGGGTTGCTTTTGCCTGCCCAGCTCTGTCCCAGAGATGGATCAGCAAATGCACGCACAGCCCTGAGGAAGAGCCCAGCCGCTGGGGGAGCCCTGTTCTCGCCTCCTGCTGCTGCAGCTGTAGCACGCCAGCTGTTTCCGTGAGTACCAGCCCGGGCCTCGGTTGCTGCTGTGGACTCCGGCAGGACAGAGCGTGCGGTCTCACCAAGGCCTGAGCGCAAGGCTGGTGTTCCCCAGAAGCACGGCCCTGAGAGGCTGCAGCCGGCTTCCCGGTCCCGCAGGCAGCCCGGCACGCAGTAGATGCCCAGTGGACATGAGGACGGTTCGCGGCCGCATCCTCCTGCTGCCGAACTGAGCGGCTGTCCTAGCACTGTGGAGATAGTTCTCCCGCTAGCACGGTGCCAGAAGGCCTATTTCAAGTTGGCAGCCCGTTTCTCCCTCACTGTTGCTGGGTAAGTCGCTCAGGCTGTGTGGGCGCCAGTTGCTTCATCAGTACAGTGGAACTCCTGACACACACCTGCTGGTGTTGCAGGGCTGTGCGGTGGGCTTTCTAGGAAGGGGTCCTCTCTTAAGACTTAGTGGCCCCCAGAAGCCCTGCTGACATTTGGGCGGGGCCTGGAGTGCTGCATACACTGGCAAAGGGCGGTTTGTGCTGAGGGCAGAGGCCTGCGAGGGCCCCCAGGTCAGTGTGGCTGGAGTGGGCCGAGCGATCGGTGAGCAGGTCAGAGGGGAGCTGGGCCGGAAGGGCAGGCTGTCACTGTGAGGAGTTGGAATCTTCCCTCAATGTGTCTGGAACTCCCTGGGGGCCTTCATGAGGGGAGTGACACAGTCGTGGCAGAATCGTGGTTTCTAGGGTTTCACCTTTTAAAGCTGCACATTACATATTCTTTTTTTTCTTGTGATTTTTTTTCATGTTTTATGTTTTATTAGTACCTGTTTACAGTTCATAATGATCTCGTTCCCCGTGAGGAGCTGGGACATGTACCTGACACATCTCAATGCTGTTTTCATCCCCTTCTCCTTCCTTCCTTCCCCCACTTCCAAATCTTGGTCCCCTTCCCATTTGCAAGAGATCTATTTCTGATTATGTGTCTTTTAATTAAACAGACCAGTGTGGCTGCTCTGTGGCAGACAAACGGTGGAGAGAGGCGCAAGAGCAGGGACACTGACGGGGAGGTCACAGTGGCAGGCCAGGCCAAACAGTGGTGACCTGGACTCTCTGGCAGCAGGGAGCAGAGAAGTAGCCAGACTTGGAATCTAAAAGGAAAACAAAGTCAGTAAAACCTCTTAACAGAATGCACACGAGGTGTGGGGTAGCGAATATGCCACATGTTCCACCTGAGCATGAGCAGGTAGTGATATCCTCCCTTGTCTTCAATAAAAATTAGAATAAAAACTACAGGAGGTCATTGTTTGGCACTGGGCCCCTGCCCTGCGCCTCAGCAGACCAGGCTGGAAACCCCAAAATGGGGTGGCGCAGGCTGAGGCCCCACATCACCGCACTGAGACTAAATTGGTATCTGACCTTACGAGAAATCAGAAAAGAAATACAACTAAGTTCCTGAAACAGGCTATCTGCAATCCGTATGGGAATGGTAATGCTTTAATCCTTGCAGAAAAATGACATACACTCACGTTAACCAATCTGTTAGTTTTCTATTGTTCGGTCTCCCTGTCCCCACTTCACAAGAAGAGCAACTCTTCATTCTTTCTTTCTGCTTTCCTCAGCTCTTCTCCAACTATAAAATGAAGTTGTTGTTTTTGTCTTGAGCAACACACACACACACACACACACACACACACACACACTCCAACCTCTTCTGCCCAGCCCATTGGGACACTCATTCTAGTTTCTGGAATAAAGTATTGTCTGATTCTAGAACTACAAAATAAAAACATTTAAGATTGTTAGATGAAGTTATTGTGTCCCTTGATACCTGGGATGAAGAAGATGGGAAAGGAGGGACATCTTTGGGCTGGGAGTTGGGTCAAGAATTATTTCTATGTGGGCGCCATTGTAAGTACTTTGGCTTTCCTTCCATGGAGTTAGGCAGTCTCCGGAAGCCTTTGCCACTCCTGCCCAAGCCTCCAACCCTCTCTATAACAATCCAAGTCCTCACCACAAACCAGAACACATGGCCAGACAGACACAATTTGGCTCTCACAGCCTCTCTGACAGGACCTCTCCTTGCTTCCTGTCAGCCATCTTGCCTCATCTCCACACTACACCCCTGCTCCTGCCTCAGAGTTGCCCTTGCTGCTCTGCTTAGGGTGGAGCCCACTCTTCCCCTAATACACACTTGGCTCTCCTCTTCATCTCCTTCAGTCTTTGTCTGAATATCGCCTTCTCCAGGAAGTCTGTCCTGGTCACACCACTCTTTGGACAATAGAAAACCCCAGGCCTCCCCTGGCCAGCACACTTGATTACTCTCAGTGGCCTTCTCTTCCTGTGGAGTGCTTGCCAGACTCTAACACACTCATTTATTCACATATTGTCTGTCTCCTCCCACTTGAACATAAACTTCATGAGGGCAGGGATTTCTGTGTGTTTTGTTCACTGCTATATCCTCAGAGCCAAAAATGAGGCCTGGCATGGAGTAGTTGATCAATAAATGTACACTGGTAAATTAAAGTGCACTATGCTTGCTTTCTTTCATGAGGGAATCAATATTTCAATTTTTGTTTTTATAGGGAATAAGGAAGAGAAAATTCATGTCCAAAGTCCTCACTCATACTGGGGACTAATTTTCCAGGCAAACCAGGACAGTTGTTCACCCCCCTACCACCCCATTTGAGTTGAGAAAACTAAGGCTTAGTGAAATTCGAAAATTCAGTGAGGCATAATGACCTTCTGATTTTTCTAGAAAACAATCTGAAACAGACTTAGAAAAACTAATCTTGCATGGACCTAATTAGGTCACCCAGCCAAACAAGTGTCCTAGAGCTGCGTACTTTGCTCACGCCCAGACCTCTCTGCAGCATGTCGGGGTGAGGACCAGGATTTAGATGCACACAGACATGAAGAGTCCTTTCACTCACGAGCACTGAACTATGAGTAACTCATGTGGGGGAACCTTTTGTCATCAGTATAGGACTCTGGACTTAATTTGCCTCTTTGGCATTTATTAAGCATTTATAGCATTAAAAAAAAAGCATATGCATTTGAATATTCACAATAACCAAAATGTAGACACAATCCAAGTGTCCATGAACAAATAAATGATAAACACATTGCAGTCCATGCATATGGTGGAATATTACTCAGCTATGAAGTAGAAAGCAGTAGTAATACATACTTCAATGTGGTTGAAACTCAAAACACAAAGCCGAATGCAGAAAGCCAGATACAAACACACATAAAAACAAACACTATAAGATGTGGCTTCTAGGGAATGTCCAGAATATGCCAATCCACAGAGACAGAATGCAAAACGGTGGCTGCCAGGACCTGGTCAGAAGGATGGTGGCTTGTGACTACTTAATGAGCCTAGGTTTTGATTTGGGGGTGAGGAAGGCAGTTTTGAAATAGAAGTTGTGGTTCTACAATGTTGTGAATGTATTTAGTGCCACCAAGTTGTTCATTTTTTATGTTTGCTTGCTTGTTTTTGTTTGTTTTGAGACAGGGTATCGTTATGCATCTGGGTTGGCCTTGAACTCAAAATCCTCCTGTCTCAGCTGCCCAAGTGCTGGGATTACAGGCATCCAGCTAAACTGTTCACTTATCATGGCTAATTTTATACTGTGTGTATTTCACTTCAATTTAAAAAAAATCCCATGCATAAGCTTGTTCGTGTAATCTTCACATATAACCTGTAAGGTAGATGCTAATATTATTACACTGTGGGAAAACAGTCTGTTCGAGGGCCTGGTCAGAGTCACACAGGAATTGGACTTGAAGCTAGGCTCAGGGTGACTCCCAAGCCATGGCTGTTCGGAACCGTGAGGTATGGGGCCTTCAGGCTTGGTTGTGGAGAGCCTCAGTTTCCCTGAAGTGTAGCTGGGGTGGTTGCTTAAGGAAACAAGGGCTGGAGCAGAGAAAAGTTCAAAGCAGAGAGGCTTTGGGATGTCTTCAGGGCCACACATCAGCATCATGAGCCTTTTGGCTTTATCCTGAGCTTTCAGCTGCTGGTGCTTTGGTCCTCAGGTCTGACTGGCCTCGTTGTCCCATCTGTTAGAAAGCAGCCAAGGTCACAGATGAGGGACCCAGATAAGATGGGACACCAGATCACTAGCCGACAGCCCCGACGGCCTCTCTCTCTCATAACCATACTTTTCTAGAATGCTGCCGGTCTCTGACTCAGCATGGCAGCCCGTGTACTGGACTGCAAACATTCTGCAGGAGGGTGACACAATAAGAGGCCTGATGGGGACGAAGTCCCAAAAGGTCCCAAAATCTAACAGCAAAGAGGAGACACATTCCAGGGGGTGGCTCTAACTGCTAAACTGCCCACTTTGGCAGATGCTGCCCTTTCCCGGCTTCTCATATCTGCTTCCTCTTTGAGGCTTATTAGCGCCTCTTTGGAAGACTGCAGCCATCTTAGCACACTGATGAGACTGGGCAGCAGGGGACTGAGGCCACCTCCTGAGTGTCAGGTTTCCGCAGACTCCTGGGAGGCTGCCTGCAGGAGTGACACTTCCTTTAGAAAAGTCCTGAAGGTTGAAGGATCTCACAAAGCAAAGCGAGGCATCTCCATCCAGCCCCTGGAGCCCAGAGCAATAGACCACCTTCCCAGCTCTGGCTGCCTCTTCAAACCTCTCAGGGCTGTCCCACCATTTGTCCCAGGGAGGATCAAGTTGATACTTCTGGCTGAGGCAGCTGGACCACTTCAGGGCCACCAGGACTGGAAGACACAACTATGCAAAGATGCCAGTGGTCTTGTCCTCTATCAGCTCATTACTGTGGCTGTTGATGATCAAACAGACCAGGGGAGTGTATATAATCTTCAGCGCCCCGTGGTGTGCAGGTCTGGGTGAGTTCTCCAGCGTCTCCAGGATAACGCAGACCTTGGTGCCATTTCAGTCCATTCTGAAACACCGAGGATCAACTCAGAGGGTGACTAGGCCCACATCTGGAAGGAAATCACATTCAGCTGTATGAGATAAAGACCACTGTCGAAGCATTCTCTTTAGACATCCTCAGCGCCTATTCCTTTGAAGGGCTCTTCATGCCTGATGTTTTAAATATAGCATTAAATATGAGTAAAATATTTATTGAAAAAAAGATGAAAAGAATTGAAATTAAATGGAATACCAACAGATGTGTGTGTGTAAGAAAATAAGATGGAGAATGTGGACAAGTGAAAAATAAATGGGAGAAATGGTCGTCTGGATGTTGTTAATGTCTCCAGAAATTTTCCCTTCGACCTTCATGCGAGCTATGTGCAGCTCTGTGGTTAAAAGTTCACGCCTTGGAGGCAGAATGTCTCGGTTCAAATTCCTACTCTGCCACTTACCTGTGCTATACGGGGGCGCATACACGGCCTCTCTCAGCCTTCTTGTCTCCTTAGTGAAAGAGGCTTATACGGCGACACACGGGACTGGTTGTTTTGAAGGCGGTGTACAGATTGTGTTGTAGCTGGTCTGGTACACAGCCCACAGAGAGCTGCGACATTACATTTGCATTGTTTTAAAAATATAAAAAATAGTAAATGAAGCATTTCTATGTAGAAAGGCTGTTTTCCCTTCCTCCTTGGTTCCTTTCCATCATTAAATACATATAGATTGTTGTCTACCAGGAACATTCTAGTCCTTCAAATTCCCTTGGGCTGCCAGGCAAAAATTACCTATGGTGTTATCCTGGCCTTGTGTGACAGTTCACATGGCAACTGGCCTCCAGACAGTTGCACCTTTAGTCCCAAGAAGGCTTGCACACGTTTCAACGAGGATGATAGACCCCTAAAAAAGGCCCACCGTTGGTTCTCTAGCTCCCACCAGGAAGGCCCCACATGCAACTTAATAGTCATCGCAGTAGCAGCAATGACAGATATTTTCAAGTGTCCTATTTTCCTGCAGATGCTGCTAAGTATCTTAACTACATATCTCATACATATCTCCAATCTTCTTAGCAGCTCCAGGAGGCAAGCGCTATCAGGCCCATTTGACAGATGATCAAATGGGCTCAGAGTCAAGACAGTCCTCATGCCAGAGCCTGGGATCTTGGTCAGAGCCAGAACTCCTTCCGGTTTGCAAGATGTCCAACTAGCTCTTGCTCCTTTTCCTATCCACCCACCAGACTAAACCCGTACTGGTGTTTGAACTCAGGACCTCTGCCCTGAGCCCTGCCCTTTTCATTATGATTATTATCATTTTATTTTGACACAGAATGTTGCTAGTTGCCTGGGCTGGGCTCGAACTTGGAACTTCCTGCTCAGCTTTCCAGAGTGTGGGAGTTACACATGCACACAGCCACACCTAGCTCCTTGCCCTCCGAGACCAATAGCGATGCACTCCAGGGTCCTACCACTTCCTAGACAGTTCCCAGTGTCCACTGTAAGTCTCACCTGCTGCAGCGTATGCCTCTCCCCAGCATCCCCTGCCCCTCAGCACCCACGTTACCATTGCTGATGACTGCTAATAGTGATCCGCAGGGTCTTCGCCCCATCTCCCTTGTTAGGGTTTGAACGCGGCTCCCAAAATTTCATCCCTAAATAAATTGAGGAAGACCTACTCCCTCACTTCGTATCTTCTGCTCTGTTTTGTGGTGCTGGGGATGGAATTCAAGGGCTCTGCCATCGAGCTACACCCAAAGCCCCCCGATTCATCAGTATTTGGTGGCAGGGCATTTGGGAGGGTAATTAGGATCAGATAAAATCGTGAGTTGGGATCCCATGATAGCATTAGTGGCATTATAGAAACAAAAAGAAAGCTGGAGGTTGAATGGATATTCTATCTCACATGTGATGCCTCCGCCATGTTAGCATGCGGCAAAAGGCCCTCACCAGACACCAAGCAGATGCGAGTGTTGTGCTCTTGGACTTCCGCAAGCTAAACATTCCTCTACAGTGACACCTAAGTCGTCCACCTGCTCCAAGGTCAAACTTCTCATTACTCAAACAGCAAAGTTCGAAACAAAAATCTGCTCAGCGTTCATAACTTGCTCGATAGTCGAACTTGACTATTCGACTTTCAAAAACTTATATAGGCCGAAAGGGTCATGGGTCACCTCTTGCCACGGACACAGAGGGTGACACTTCAGTCTAAGTGCCAGTCTCACCCAGACAACATACAGTGCTTGCTTCAGTGTGTTAAAACATTTGTCACTGTGCATTTTTTGAGCTTTATCTACGTAAATTATCGTAACCAGGCTCCAAAGAAAGTTACCGACACCAGCAGTAAAGCTAAGAGGAAAACTGTGAGTGATAGAGTTAAAGAAAGAAATCACTGCAAAATGTGTTGAAGTCCTGGAAAAATGAATTTATAAGTGTAATTTGGGGGCCTCAGAACCAATTAGTTTTTTTCCATACTTCTTATGGGAAAAATGTGTTAAGTTCTCCATCTGTTTGGTGTTGGAACACAAATTTGGAGTGATGTGAATCTGACAGCCAAGGTGTGACACAGTCTTTATAAACTGCCCAGACTCAGACATTCAATTGTGGCAACAGAAATGGAGCTGAGACACCGGTCACGCTAGACCTGGGGTTGCCCCAGAAGACATTTAGCCACGTCTGGAGATGTTTTTGGAGACGCAGCTGATAAAGAGGTACGGTATGGGCATTCGTGGGTAGAGGCCAAGGGCAGCGCTAAACACCGCGCAGCACACAGAACAGCCCTTACAACAACCATCAGGTCAGTACAACTAAGGGTGAGAAACAGGACTCCTGGTATCTGTGCTCCAAGCCTTTGTTCCAGGGGACTTTCTGTTCTCAGAGTCACCAAGACTCACAAGTTGCTCAGACTCAAACCTAAGAGTTTACCTTAATGTGTCCCTTCCTTTCACCTCTTTTGCCACATAGAATTTTCACTGTCACTATTAAAGAAAAACTCGGTGATCTTTGACTCTCATTTTACTCCCCGCTTTGGTGGTTTCATTAACCCTTTATGAGGTCCATTCATTCAAACAACAACTGTTGCCTGGGAGACCATGGATGCTCAGCATCCTTATCAGCTGTCCCTAGGACCTCGGCAAGAAGTCTCCGGGCTTCTCAAACTTGTACCCCTGGGCAACGCATTCAATAGTGTTTGAAAGATCTTGCAAAAATGCTCAAATAAAGAAATGTTTAAAGCTCGAGGCACTGACTTCAATCCCCGGCACCAAAATTAACTAATTAATCAATCAGTAAAGTTGAAATAAATTTTTAATGGGATAAAGCAAAATGAAAGCCAAGAAAATGGAACAGAGACAAAGTTCAGTGCACAATCACCCACTGGGAAGCCCATGCATGCCCGGGCGGCGTGGGGAGTGCTGGAGCCCATGCGGATCTACGTCTTCAGGTTGCTTAGAGTCTGTGTGCACTGGAGTGTGTAGGGAGAAAGGCGAGATTCCTTACACAGACTCTCGGAAGCAGTCATCTCGGTGTGCTGGCTCCCCCTGGCCTCTCTGAAGGCCTCCACCTCACCCCAAGTGCCATCATTGTCCAAGTCTACAGAGAAGTCACTGCAGGATCACAAAGGTCACTCCGTTACAGGAAAGCCAAGAACTTCAAACACACAGCTTTTCCGCCCACATCTCTCCCAGCAGGCTTCTCTGCTCCCAGAAATTCACTGGGGAGTTTTTCTCAACCGGCCACCTCCAGCAGGAAATAAACTTGCTCAAAGTCATTACACAGGACATTCCAGGAAATGATTAAAGGTGCAGTTCTGCCTGCCACGCCCATCTAACCATTCCAGTGGCTAAAGAGAGTCCTCATATCCACTAAACACCCAAAGGTGCCCGGGAAGCCAACCCCCAAGCCGTGCTCCAGAACCCTTGGGATTCTGCCTCCAGGGTCCACAACAGGTATTTTCCTTCAACTGTAGAGCCGTGGCCCCATGGGTTGGGGTCCCAGATGAAGCTACACAGACCACCCAGCCCATGGAGCCTAGTTTTCTCACTGGTAAAATGAGGATAGTGACACAGTACAGTTCCTATTCGATAAACTACAATGTGTAAAGCACTCACAATCGTACATAAACACTAGCATTTGTATGTTGGCTAGAATTGCATCATCATCATCATCATCATTATTAAATTTTTAGCACAGAGCCTGGCATGTGACAGATACCCAAGAAATAAGAACTAGTATGACTTGGTACTAGTTTAGACCTGAAACTCATAAGTGATCCTATAAAAGCCTGAGATGCTGGGATTCCTCTGAAGGTGCACGTTTGGGCCAGTAGTCTCAGCCCCAGGAGGTGAAGGTCAGCCTGGGCTACATAGTAAGTTCAAGGCTAGTCTGGACTACAAAGCAAGAATGTGGTAGAATGTGTACATAACATGGGCAAGGCTAGGCTCAGGTCCTTAGCACCAAAACAAAACAAAGCTTGCATGTACCCATTAGAAAGACAGAAGGAAACATCAAAAGTTCCTATTTTCAAATTGAGCAGTAAACATTCACTAGGCACCTGCTAATGTGCCAGGCACTCTGCAAGGCACTAAAAAAACCCGCAATGGTGAGAAAGTTCTTACTTTCTTAATGGTTCTTAGGAATGCTAGTCACACACTACCTTTGGAAATTTGAGTAACTGTATTAACCCTTTAACGGTGAAGAAGAGGATTGGTCCTAGTTCTTGGCAATGTTTTCTGTGAGCTCCGTTTCAATTACAGAAGGTTCTGTCCAATTCTATACAGTCAGCTGTAAACTGTGAACTTCATGGGGCTGGGCAACCCACCTGGAGTGGGGTGGGGTGGGGTGGGGCTACCTAGCAGCCAGCAAATGCTTCTCATAAAGATAGAAGCTTGCACTAACTAGAACTGACTAGATTGCAGTTAGATTTCCACAGAATAAGGTAGAAAGATAAGAGCCTTGCATTGTGCTCCTTGTTTTTCCAAAGAAGTAGCAAAGATAACTAGAGAGAGACTGGGGACAGTGATCACCATAGTAACTCCTCTATGTTACAAAATTCTGCTTCCTTATGGAGCCAATTCCAAAAGTTCTGCAGTGACCCCAGTCTCTGCCATTTAGCCCCTCCCCACCGTGAGCCTCACTGGCAGATCTCTGTGACCGACCCCTGGTCATAGGTGGCCAGCCCCCCAGCAGGGAGGAAGGGCTGGCCCAGCAGCCTCATCTCCCTTCTTGGCGTTTTTAAATGCCGCAGACCAGACTCAGGCACTCTGGAAGGCTGGAGAAGCGCTTGATTTAGTTTTGTAATTTCTAGAACATAGGAAGAAGGATCTTCATAAATAGCGAATGAATGGGTAACTAGCTGAGGAAATAACTGGCATGGGTCTGAAATTCCCAACAAAAGCTACCCTTCTCTACGGTCTCAGGGACAATTTAGAGGTCATTCTTCCCAACCCAGGCCGAACCCTTACCGGGGTGTTGACTTGGGTAAGTCACTTAGCCTCTCGGAGCCTCAGTTGTTCCATATGTAAAATGCAGATAAGAATACAATGAAATGTCTGTTCCAAAGGGTGGCAGCGAACACCAGGTGCTTATGCACGTAAAGCACTTAGAACTGTTACAATATTTCCCTGAAAATAAGACTGGATCTTATATTAATTTTTGCTCCAGAACACTCATTAGAGCTTATTTTCAGAGGGTGTCTTATTTTTTCATGTACAACAATCTACGTTTATTCATGTACAAAAATCTACATTTTAAAAAATACAGTCATGTCGTCTTCTTCTGGGAGATCATCAAAACTCTCCAAACCCCAAATTCCAGCCTGAATTTTTTGGGTCTCCGTTTCCTACGGAACCACTGGGCCCAATCTCTCAGGTCCAACAACAGAGATCACCTTCAATGAGCACTTCTCGTCCACGCAGCCTGCTCATTGCACTTGCAGCACAGCTCGCAGTGATTTTACCCCATAAATTCTTCACCCAAGTCCTGACCTCTTACAAGCTGGCTTCACGAAGTTTCCATTAAATCAAGTGCTAAATGAACACTTATGAGACAGGGCTGGCAACAAGAATGGTGCCAGTTAAGAAGGATGGTCATACAAAAGCAATGAAAAATTGCAGGCACTGAAATTCAGAAAATGTTCCTTTATTTCACATTAGCACATTAAGTATGCTCATTACGACACTATGTATTGAACTATATGAAGATTCAAAGTGGACATAACCACATCCATTCACTGTCAAGCGCACACCGTATTTGTGTGTTGTGTCTGCATTCTGATTGATCATTTATCAATTTATCAATAAGTTTCAAGTTTACCTCTCGTCTAAAGGCACTTGCTTGGATATTTACAAATACCCAATTATAATTTACATTATTATTTAAGTATGAATGCCAATAATAGTATTTATTTATATTTAATTATATATTAATTTTATTTTATAATCCAATATGTCTGTCGTGTGTTATAAAGGACATAATGAATGCACACTTCTGGCTGACAGTCTTAACTGGTATGGCTTATATTCTGACCATCCAGAAAAATTATGCTAGGGCTTATTTTGCGACTAGGTCTTATTTTGGGGGAAATGCAGTAGTAAGTGCTCCATGAATGTCAGAGTCTATCACTACCTTTGCAGTGACAGTGTGCTCCTGCCCAGAGGTCTGCCCAACCCACCTCACCCTATCTCCAGGTCCCCAAGAGTTGGCTGCTGATGGCTGCTGATCCCCATCACAGCCTTTCCTCATAGAAACTGCTCAGCCTCAGGAACACCCTCACCCCATGGTTACCTCTGGTGGATCCACTCCAGCAGCAACTGAACTCCAGAGTTCCTGTGGGAGCAGGGGAAGCCAGCCCTCAGCAGGTATCACAGGCCCGTCCCTGTCCTGCTGCTGGATTCCCTTCTCCTGAGGAACCCCCTTCCCAGCTCTGTTTCCAGGGAGCATGATGGAGAGGCCTGAGACCCGGGGTGGTTACCTGATCTGGCCAGCACCCGAGGTTGGGAACAGACCCAGTCGGCTGTCAGGCAGTGACTGCGAGTTAGTTCACTGTTTCAGAGATGGAACTCAGGACCTCATGCATGCTTGACTCTCAGCCCAGAGTGCACATTTTTAAGAATCTCTGATGGAACTTTCCTAAGAAATAACGCCTAAGTGAACTAACGACCAGCTTGAAAAGAACAAGCTGAGGTACCTGAGGTAAATACACATAAGTCATGGCAAGAAAGCCTCAGCAGGGGCCTGGAGGTTGGCACCATGGCGTGTGTGAGGCCCTGGGTTCCTTCCCAGCATGCAAACAACAGAAGCAACAAATCCCACAGAAACTGTGCAGGACAGAACAGGACAATGACCCCTCTGGGGCAGCCTCGGCCAAGTCCTGATGTCCTCAGGTGAGACCTGAGGGATCCAGGCAAGCAGCAGAGGAAGGGGGGGAAGAATGGCGCCAGACCACCTCGCTGCTGCTGCAGCCTTTCTGCCTGACCCAAAAACACTGAGTCTCCATTTAGCATCCATCTGTGTCCCTGCTGTGTCAGCGTCCCGGGCTGAAACCTCCTCCACTCCTTGGGGCCCACATTCACCCTTGCTCAGCTCAGCCAACTCCCAGGTGGTGAGGGCTGTGGGAACAGGACCAGGCCAGAGAGCACACAGGAAGAGCGGGCCACAGACACACACCCTTTGGCAGCAGAGAGGTGGAAGTCTCCATCAGCTTTTGCCTCTAAGTAGCGCTGGAGAGGCCTTTATCTTCACATCACATGGCTGCTGAAAGCAGGCCCGAGTTTACTGGGGAAAGGAGGCCGACTTCAGGCATGGAGTTTACGGATATTTGATGAAATGAGATGGATAGACATTCTGTCGGGAGAGGGGCCATTAGGAAAACTTGGCAGGAACTAATATAGAGAATCTTTTTTTTTTTTTTTCCAAATGTAAAACAGTTCTTCCCTAAAAGTAACATCTACAATCAGCCCTCTTTCTACGGATTCCATATCTGCAGATCCAACCAACTGCATGTCAAAAATATTGAGAAAAATATTTGTGTCTCTACTCAACATGTACAGGCATTTTTCTTGACATTATTTCTCAAACAATACAGCATAACTATTTACATAGCATTGACTTTTTTTTTTTTTTTTTTGTGGTGCCGGGGATCAAACTCAGGCCCTTGTGCTTACAAGGCAAGCACTCTAATCACTGAGCTAAATCCCCAGCCCAGCATTGACGTTGTTTTAGGAATCATATGTAATCTAGAGATGATTTTTTTTTTTTTTTTTTTGGTGGTACCGGGGATCGAACTCAGGCCCTTGTGCTTTCAAGGCAAGCACTCTAATCACTGAGCTAAATCCCCAGCCCCTATCTAGAGATGATTTAAAGCATAAGGAAGGATTACATAGGTTATATGCAAAGATTACACTATTTTATAGAAGGGGCTTGAGCAGCCACAGATTCTAGGGTACACAGAGCTCTCTATTTTGGAGACCCCATCCTCCATGATACCAAAGAAAGAATATACTTGGAAAAAATTCAAGGAAAACAGAAGTGTATAAAACAGAAAATACTGATTTCCTCTCACTCTCAGAAACACCTACTATTAAGAGTTTAAGCCTTCTTCCGAAAAAATTACAATAGACATATTGGTGACAGATAGTTAGCAGATAGATAAATGCAGATCTACAAATCCTTTCCAGTCTTTTTTCCTCTTTAAATACCCCAATTAGTACCTCATTTAACATATGAAAAATGTGTGTAACCACTCAATAAATATTTATCGTAAACCTACTATATACCAGATAACTTCCAGACACTGAAGATAATGCAGTTATATTTCTCAATAGACTTTAGTTTCCAGTTTTTGCTCTAGCAAGGCATACTATAATAGACATTTTTTAATATATGACTTGGGATATGTGTCCAAGAATTTGTGTAGGAAAAAATCGTAGAAGGTAAATTGATGGACCAAAGCATACGCCCATTATAGATTTGAAGGTTATTATCAGACTTTTTTTAAAAAGCATGGCAATTTGTATTTCCATTGCCAAAGTTTAAAATATATATTTATTCACATCTTGGTCAACAATAAATATCATTCTTTTCATTTGTGCCAGTCTCACAGACGAAAACATACATGGTTTTTATCCTTCGTGTATATGTGTTTGTGTGTGTTTATGTGTGTGTGTGTGTGTGTGTGTGTGTGTGTGTGTGTGGTGTTAGAAATTGAGCCCAGGGCCTCAATTTCTACCCCAGCCCTATTTTATTTTGCTTATGTTATGTTATTTAGAGACAGCACCTTGCTAGCTTCCCCAGGGTGGCCTCAAACTTGTAGATTACTTTTAGAATTAATATTTTTCATTTGTTCAATAGATATTTGAAATTTTTAGTGAATTGTCTGTCATATACTTTTTTTTCAAAAATTAGTTTCTCATTGATTTGTGGAAGATTGTTTTCATATATATTGCAAATGTTTTCCTCCAATTTCAAAACCTTCAGTATGATAGGCTTTCTTGAATAGAAATTTAAATTTTTATATTGTTAAATTTATCTGTCTTTTGTGGTTTTTAGCTTTCACATCATGTTGGAAAGACTTCTCATTCATGAACTCACAGTCTGATCAAGAGTTTTGTGTTATGGAAATTAAGGCTGTCCTGCATGGAATCTTATGCCTCATATTGAGGTCACATTGATAAGCAAGGTATTTTTAAACTCTAAAATTACAAGTTAGTAGTAGGCCAAATAATGAAAACAATTAAGGAAGCAAGAATGCAAAGAACTACATGCAGTTAGAAGTAAATAACAGCGGGATATGGTGGGGTACATCTGTAATCCCAGCACTCTGGAGGTGGAGGCAGGAGGATCACTGTGAGTTCGAGGCCAGCCTGGGCTACATAGTGAGACCGTCTCCAAAAGAAAGTTACTAATTGCTTTTAAATAGATGTTTTTTTCTAATTACAGAAATAATGCATATTTATTATAATGGAGAATTATATAACAGTACAAGAAATAAAACTTTCCCTCATAATTGCATTCCCCTGAATAAGCATTGTTCATATTTTACTGTTTTTTTTTTTTCTGGCTCTTTTTCTAGTCTTGGGTATTTAAGTATTAGTTAATAAAATTGAGTCATATTCTCTTAGAATGAGCTTTTCTTTTTTCTTTCGCTAAATGTCAGACTATGAATTTAGAGAAAGGAGAGGGCTGAGTAACTATTGTACATTCTTTTAAGCATCGCTTCATTCTTTGGGGTTTTATTGTTTTGTTTGTTGTTTGTTTTTTATCACCTCACCCTTATTTTTGTTCTACCTGTGTCGCCTTGGAAAGGTCTCACTTCCATCCAGGCCTCCTTCCAAACGATCGCCATCCTTCCCCAGAGACGATCACAGGAGCACCGAGCTGACTCTGGATGCATTTACAGCTGGATAGAGGGGTAGCACTTGCTTTGGGCTCCTTGGAGTTTTGCAGAAATCCCAAGTGATCCTATTTTCCTATACACGTTCATCTCATCACATTTCAAAAATACTCCTTGTTTCTGACAGATCTCTAACTTCTTGTGAGCACCTCCCAATATATTGGTTCCAAATTTCTGTCCTACAGCCATTCTCCAGCTGCTGACAAATCTAAAGCGTTTGTGAGGCTGCTGCAGCTGATCAGCTGACTTGTGGTCAGTAGAACCGCAGATCCTGCTGCTAGATGGCGCTCACATCCACGAATTTCTGGGGAATGGAAGGCTGTTAAAGATGTTTTCCATTAGTCTTTAATCTTGAATGTACAGTCTTGGGAGGAAAGGGACCCATATACTTAGGAACATGAAATAACTGCAAAGAAATGTACTATGTTCATTTTCCACACAAACTAAGATATAATGAGTACAGCATGTTGGATACTGTTGTAAGCCCTAGACAGCACCCCTAAGAGACAGGTACAGGACAATTAAATGCTTCTTTCTCAGAGGAAGCACTAATACATTCAGTGAATTTCCCAGGGTCACAGGGGCAGGGGCAGAAGTCATCTGAGGCACCGGCACCAAAGCCACACCTAACCGCAGTGAGCTGGCTGAGGAAGAAGGCTAGGAGACAGACATCAAATTAATGGGGGAGACGGGAGCCCTGGGAGTCTGCACTACTTGCTTTCTACACGAAGCTCTGAATTGTGGAATATTATTTCCCAAGCATAAACTACCATGGCTACTTTCTAAATTCAATAATTGTTATAAGAATAAAATGGGGTCGGTGATTTAGCTCAAGAGGTAGAGTGCTTGCCTAGCAAGCCCAAAGTGCAAGCCCCTGAGTTGGATCCCCAGCACAAAAAATAAAAATAAAAAATAAAAAAAAAGTAAGAGAGTTGAACATGACTGAAAATTGCTCAGCTGTGCTCCATGGCAGATTCGGGATGTTGGGTCTCAAAGCTTTCAAGCAGAGGGAGAGGCCGCCAAGAAAAAAATCCTTCAAAACAGAAATACAAAATTAGGTATGGAAGTGAATTTTTTAAATTGAAAAACAAAAGCACAACAAGTTATACATTTTTTTAAAGATGCCAGATATCATGAACAACAAGATCCTGAAGAATTACATAGTATGCCTCTCTTACTGTCTTTTTCTTTTTGGGCACATACATTTCATATGATTAACACCTTGTATAACAACAGTTTCGCAGTATCATTTTCACGGAGAGAAGAGAACATAATTCAAATGTGTTTTAAATGCCACTATAAAAAGCAATATAAAAGTAAGAAAAATGCTATTAGTTAGGTTTGAACTATGTAATTGTTTAATCGAATTACCCTTATGCTTGTATGAGAGCTTAAAGGTATGTGCATGGGCACTTCGCCACAGGGACACTTAGGTTGCTTTGCTGTGCTTTTGATGCTTTTTAATGTCCCTTTTCTGGTATCGCCAGGCTTCATCAGGATAAGGTGTACAAAGATTGACTCAATATGTTGATAGGCATTAAAATGCCGTTTGGTTTGCACAAATACCATACCTTCTAACTTACGGCATTGCCACAGCTGCGTGCTCTACAAACATGAGGATTCTAATCTGATCTGTTTTGATTCCCGTTTTTAAAGTGTGGCGCATTATAGCTATACACACTGTATTACTGAGTATTTTCCCAAAGATAATGTCTGTCTTGCCTGGACGTCAATGAGAGCCATAGTACACACATGATTTTACACACAGGTTGATTGAACGAAAACTTCATGGACCGCTCCCTGTTCATGTACTTTTCACTTCTGTATCTCCACTACCTACACATCTCCAGTGCCAGGCCTTGTAGGACACATTGAAATCACAGCCATTCCTACCCTAGAGTAACTAGTTTCTTCACTCTACGTGGAAGTGACTGTGGATCATGTAAGACAATCCCACGAACCCAGAACAAATCAGCCTTCAAATCAGCTTCTCCTGAGCTGCCTCCCTCACAGTGCCCAAGGCCTCTGCACCCTCACACACTTCAAGGGAAAGTGATGGAGAGGAAATCAAACTGGGGGAAGAGCACCCCTAGCCTACTGCAGTAAAATCGTACTTTGCATTTTTGCCAAAAGCCTTTGGCCTTTGGAACTCGTGAAAGGTCCTTTTGATTCTTGGAACTTGCCTTGGCCAGGGCCTGATGATGCTCGACCTTCTTTACCATACATCGGCTCTGACTGTGCTAAGAGCTGAGATCATGGAGAAATCAGCGTGGACTGCGAGTTTCAAGAAAAACTTCATGGAGGAGTCTTGAGGCACTGGTCGGATCCAGCAGATACAGGAGTTGGAAGAGCCTACGCCACAAAGTTTCTATAGTCTGCCAAAAAGTAGATTCGCATGGATATGGATGTAAAACGCATTCTCCTGCCAATAAAAACATTTCCCACCACTGGCTTAGAGCTACCTAGTAAGTGCCAACGGCAATACATTTGCACATAACTGAAGAATGAGAAGCGAACTTTCTTCCCAGGCCCTTCTCCCCATCACAATCAGATAACCACTCCCAAGCCAGGATCAACCAGAGTGCGGGCATTTGGCACACGTGTGTGTACCATCTGCCTCCTTCCAACCTGTGCTCCGAAAACACTGGCTGGCACCCCTGCACAGGGAAAGAAGCGGCCTGAAACAGTTTTCTGGGTACACCAGGAAGCAGAGCCTGGTGGCTGCTTGGAGGGGAGTCGGAGGGAAGAAGAGAGATTCGCGCCCAACCTCACTTCTCTGTCTTCTGTGCCATTACATCCCAGGGCTGGGGAGGGAAGAGGAGGAGATCTTTCCTGCCAGAGGCAGCGGCCGCCTGCCCTTTGGAGGCTCTGAATCGATCTTGGCCATGTGCTTCTGCCTGTCTTGAATGTGCTGTGTTTAATCCTCAGTTTTGTTCTGGAATATCAGAGAAATGCTCCCATGAGGTGCAGTACGTGCATCTGAGGACTCTGAGGATACTTTGAGGAGCTCCGAGGTTAGGCTGGGGTCACACAACAACAGCCACAACCCACCGGCACGATGTGTACGCAGTAAAGTCATGCGGTTTGTGTAGGGCTACCGTATGCCATGCGTGCGCTCGGAGGCTGGGGAAACGAGAGTAACTCAGGACTCTCCATTTCCCCCTTCCTTCCTGTAAGTTCGTGTCTAGCAAATCTGTGATTTGTCTTTTACCAAATTCTATATCGACTCTAGAGCTCAGCCCTTTTAGCTCCCAGATTAGCCTCACCTGGGTGACACAGGTCATTACTTCTCTTTGCTGCTATTGGAATTGAACCCGGGACCTCACGCATGCTAGGCAAGTGTTCTACCACTGAGTCATACCTCTAGCCCTTTGTAGATTTTGATTTTGAGACAGGGTCTTGCTAAGCTGAATAGGCAAATTTCCATCCTCCCGAATGGCCAGGATCATAGGTGTACACTACCACACCAGGCACGGCCATCACTCTTCTAATCAGGCAGCCCCATTGCTGTGCACGAGCTGAATGTGGGCCTGAGCAGGGTCCTGAAGGCAGGCAGATGGCAAGAGAAGTTAAGGAACAATTAGCAAGTGCCAGGTGGAATTCACTTCAGGCTATAGTTCAGAGGTAGAATCTAAAGTGCTTTTTCCCTAATTTTAATCTTTGCAGATAAAACAAACAAACAAA
>PVJO010017236.1:0-39738 GCA_004026905.1 Hystrix cristata | reverse complement strand
CTGTTTTTTTGCTGAATTTCTGGAATCTTGATTATTATATGTCTTGGTGTGGATTTATTTTGGTTATGAGTAATTGGGGTTCTATATGCCTCACTTATCTGTATATCAAGTTCTTTTCTCATACTTGGGAAGTTTTCCATCATTACTTCTGTAAATACTCTTTTTAGATCCTTCATATTGTCTCCTTCTTTTTCATTCATTCCTATCACTCTTATATTGTTCCTCTTTGCATCATCTTGCAGATGTTGTAGTGATATTTCATATTCTCTAGCTATTTTTAAGAGGTCTTTCTTTTCATTCTCATTAATTGCTGATCTGTCTTCTAGTTCTGAGATTCTATCTTCACTCTCATTCATTTGGCTCTATATACTTTCCAGCGAGTTTTTTATTTCTTGGATATCTTTATGGATCTGTTTCATGGGCTCCATTTCTTTGCTAAGTTGTATATTCAAATTTTCAATTGTTTTTCTTAGTTCCTCTGTTTTTTATCTGTGTCTACCCTGAACTCACTAAGCAAATCTTTCATTATGTTGGTCATCTCTTTCCTGACCTTGTCTATTACCTCTAGCTTGATGTTCTCTATTGCCATGCCTATCTGTTTTTCAATTTCTGTTGCTATCATCTCTGAGAGTTTGATTGGGTGGCTTCTGACTTCCTCGATGTCATTCTCCTCTGTGTTTATTCTGGGTGGGCTGGGGGTCTGGGGTTGTGTTTTGCCTCTATGTCTGGTCATTTTCTTTGTATACATCTGTACTTTATCCCTCTTGGCTTGTTCTCCAAGTTGGTTTGATATTTTCTTTGTACAAGGTTACAAAAAGATATTTAATAGTGTCCTCCTTGGAAATGTCTGTTTTTGCAGTTTCTTCTGGGTATACATACGTATTTCTTGGCTTTTATGACCTTTATGCCTGCAGGGTTATCTTCAATGATAAGGTCAAGGTTGGCTCTACTTGGTAATGGTGGTTTTGGAGAGGGGAAGGGAAAAGAGAGTAACAGAGAAAAGGCTAAAAGAGGGGCAATGGCAGGAGAAAGAAGAAGAGAATACACAAACATACAGAGAAGCAAGAAAAAAAAAAAGAGAGAGAGAGGCTGGGGGAAGAGCAGAGGACAGTGTTACCCATGTTGAGACCCCAACCTTATTCACATATTTTGATGGATCCAGACCCTGCCGGTGCACGGGCTGGCTCTGTGCCCTGGCTGTAGCCACCTGGGGCAGACGGTGGGGCCAGGGCCTAGCAAGGCCAGCCAGACTCTCTCACCTCACTCTGCCATATTCTGTAGCGTAGAAGGCTGGCGGCGCTGTTCATGGGCCACCCCGCCAAATCCAGGCAGGTCCCTGCAGCTAGCAGTCCAGTTAGGGAACCTGCGGGCTGCCTCTGTGCCCCGGCTTTCCCAATTGCTTTTTAAAGTCAAATAGAAAACTCTGGCAGCTCTATAGCCTGGTCTCCTGATGCCTTTTGTAGCCTTTCCCATGTAATTGGTGAGGTACGGAGGAGCCACCGAAGAGATGCCAAAGAGCTGGCTGTGCTGAGGCACTCGCTGCCTCCCAGCTTCCCTGCCCACAACACATGGCCAGTCCCCAGCCCGCTCTCACCATGCTCGGAGCTCCCTCTGAAGTCTTCGTCAGGAGGCTGGCATTGTCCAGGGCCGCAAGTCCAAAGCAGTGTGTGCTGGGGCCAAAACATTGAAGAAACCCACCAGGCCATTTGTATGGGTAGGGAAATGCTCAGGCAGAACAAAAAGGGGACTCTTTCTCCAGCTTGAACATTTCAGACTTCTCAACACCAGCGTGAAAGTAACAGTCTGATCAAAGCTCCTGATGGAAACATCGCCATCAATAGCTGCCACAGTTATAAGATACAAAAAGCCCAAAATAACCACCTAGTGCTCTTTGTTTGCAAATTGCCTTTCCTTAAACAGTCCTTGATGCATAGTAGGTCCTCAAAAGGAAAGCTATTATGGGTATTATTATTACAATCATCCAGCATTATCCTAACTCCTTGTCCTATCCCAGAGTCCTAGCAGTTAGGAAAAGTGGGCGGTAACAGGGATCTCGTGAAGGTGCATTTCGCTGGAACAGTTAACCGGCCTGAGCAGAAGGCCCCATGTGGAGGGTTGCAGACCAGCCTTCAACAAGAAAAACTGTGATTCACAAAACCCATATTTATGTTGTTCTAGCTGCAAAGAATATCCTTCCCTCCTGGGTAATAGCTGAGCCCCATAAATAGGTTGTAAATGTCTACCACGTTACCAAAAGTCAGCCAGTAGAGCTGGCAGACACACCGCTAGCTCTGCTGCTTCATTTGATCTTTGCCTTCTTCCCATTAAGTAATCCCAATCCAATCACAGTCATTTAAATCTCAGTTTAATCCAAAAGCCCATGTAATAGTTACAGATCAAATCCGGTATACATGTGGTTTCCTCAGCCCTGAGTCCTTTCACTCTGTTACCAACAAGGTTTGGGGTTGATTTTTTAAATTTTTTTCCTCAGGAGGAACCTGCGAAACTAGTTTCACCTCTGGTGTGTAATTTAAATATCTGTTTCACTGAGCTTTGTGATGACTGCACAGCATTGAACATTTTACACAACAAGCTTCTTCTTTTTTTTTTTTTTTTTTTTTTTTTTTTTTTTTTTTTTTTTTTTTTACTTTTTTCTTTTTTGGTACCAGGAATTGAACCCAGGGCCTCACACCTGCCAGGCAGATGCTGTACAGCTGAGCAACATCCCCAACCTGCCTAACAATCTTCTGAACTGAGAGCCGATCCAACCCCTAGATGGAAGAGACACTCCTGAAATCTCAGTCCGTATAGAATTCCAGCACCATTCCTAATAACATCTGAAAATGATTATTACAACAATTTGTAATATGGTTTGAAAGTGATTTTTCTATCATTTTTCCACTCAACCAGTGGAGCAAGCTTTCAGATACAAGCTCAAATTTACATCTCATAAAGATTTGCTATACCTCCATTATCTTCTTCCCTGTTCTCCAGAGGTGATAGGTGACTAAATAAATAACCAAGTTCAATGACTGAGAAACATCAAGCATTATCACACATAAGTATGGGCATTTTATTAAGTTCAAAACGACTGTTCTTGAAGCCTCAATCTCTTCGGAGTCTTCCGACTCTGAGAGAAATTTGAGGAGGCGGTAATACCCACCCCTGAGAACAAATTCAATCCCCTTACTTCTGCTCTGGTGGAAGAAAGTCAGGAGAGGGAGATTTGATTCGGCGCAGGCAATCTTTCTCCAGTCGCTGTGATCAGAAGTCACCTATCCGTGGGTTAATCCTTCTGTGCTAAACATGTTGAGGCACCACCAGTTATGTCTTTCTTGGGATGAATCAAATCTCCCTCTCAGAAAGCTTCATCCATTTACCATTCTCCTGACTCCCTTCTCCTTTCTATGCTTCTTATTTGCACTATTTGAACATATACTTTGCTTTCCCACCAAAGACCCAGTGTGCAGTTTGCTGAAATGTCAGCCTCTTATTGGTCAATTTCTCTCTTAAGCGATGCCCGCAACTCACAACAGTACTCTGGATGTGGTCTTAAAGCATACAGCAGAGTGGGACTATTTTCTCTCATGATCAGGACACCACTACCTGGTCTATATCAATAGCCAAGAAGGAATTAATAGTGTGCTAGCTGAATTTCGATGCTAACAGATGCTGGAATAATGGTAATGAATTCTCTTGGCATTTTTGCAAGGATTTCCTGTCACAAAAGTTCTCCCCATGTGCTGACACTGGATTGCAGCTAGCTGATCATGACTTATTCTTCCATGACAATAATAATGTCTTTTAAAGGGAAAAATTAAAGAGTTTTTTTAAAACTGCATAACAAGATTCTCTAATGAGGAAGGTCACCTGTCTCTTTTCTTTATTATTTTAACTATGTAGTTATATAAATGTTTGTTCTTTGGAACTTTCCAAAACATGGTTTTTGGTTACTGTCTCCTCTGGCACTCCAGGTGCACTTCTTACCTGTGCTGAAGATCTGCAAGACAGCAGATGTGAAAGTGAAGAAGTAAGATGGATGGAAGACGCAAGATGGATCGATCAGGAGACCTGGACAGCAACCTCAGCTCCAAGATCCGCAGTCTAGCTACGCTCGAGACTCGAGGCTAACCACTTACTTGTTCTTAGCATTAGTTTTTTAATTTGCAAAATGAGGGACCCAGTTTAGAGAATCAGCTTGGTTCTGCACCAACGACAAAAGTGTTTGTGACGTGTTTCCACTAAAGAGTGCTGTTCCTTCTGGGCATCCCAGAGAGATCCCCATGGTGCTGTCAGCACAGTTCTGCCCAGCAGGCGGACAGATGGGGAGCCCGGGGAGCCCCCAGAAAACAAACCACCCTCCCCTCAGAGACCACCCCGTCCCCAACCTCTCTCTCAGGTTCGTGATGAGGCTTGTAATTGAAAAGAGACAGCACAGGTGCACAGTCCAGCCCCACACCCTCTCCATCCGCTGTGCACTTTGCACATACCGAATTCTCTTCCTTACTCCTCCGGTCCAGGGTGGCGTTCATGCCCCTGTGGACACTAAAGCAAGAACAGTAACGCAGAACTTTTTCTTACTGCTTCTTCTCATACTAAATTAATAACATTCCTTTTCTTATAAGGTATACACATTCTTTAATGCCTGTAGAAAATGAAAATATTCCATTAACACACTATTCAGAAATAATCAAAGTTTAGTGTCCATTATTCCAGATCTCTGTGTGTGTGTGTGTGTGTGTGTGTGTGTGTGTGAGACAGAGAGAGAGAGAGAAGGAAAAGAAAAACATGAAAGAAAGAGAAGCATTTTTAAAATTAGGCCATATTGTACTATTTTGTAGTGTTTCTTTTTAATTTAACAATAGGCAATATGCATTTTTACATCTTATTACATACTTTCCCCCAACTTAATATTCAATAATGCGAAACATCTGTTACAATGGTAAGTGTTTTATGTGGTTAGATATTGCACCGTCTTTCTGGAGTTTGCTCTGAGACTGCCTAGTGCCCTCCGCATTTACCTTACAGGCTTGGACAGGTTTGCACATTCTGACCATAGAGGCAAAATACTACTGAAAGTGCACAACCCTGCAAAACATCTACTTCAATCCCTCTCTTTTGCACAGATGAAACTCTGGCTCGAAGATAATAAAGGGCTAAACCGAGTATATGCAAACAGTAGCTAGAAATGAACTAACGAACAAAACGGAGCATTGATGGAAGGAAACGGGGAGCCAGATCTTTTGCAAATGGGAAGAAATCCATGAAACTGAGAGTGAGAGCGGCTGAGGAGGAGAAAGGGAAGTGAAAATTTGAGTTAAGATGTGTCCTGTGTATGTACCAAATACCCACGAGGAATTTAAACATTATCATAAACATGAACTAAAACTAATAACAGTAATAATGAAAATGGGGAGGGGGATCTGGAGACAGAAGGAGTGAGATGGGTGGGGAAGCGAGAGGAATAAAAAAGAATCAAAGTGTGCTATATACATGTACCTACTCCCTGAGATGAGTGCAAACTTCATGTACTGCAAACATGTGCTACTAAAATAAATTTTTTAAATCTAGATCATATCTTGCCATATTCAGTGTTTTCACTAAAATTATCCTTAAACAAAAGCACAAAATTTGTATACCAAAAGCTACAAAGCCCTGTTGAAAGATATTAAATAAGTTTCAAATAAGTGGAAAACTATTCTATGCTCAGAAATTGGAGGATTTAATATTCTTAAAATAGCAATAATTCCCAAGTCAATGTACAGACTTAATACAATACTTTTCAAAATTCTACTTTTTAATATAAATTTACAAGATATCGCTAAAATTTATATAGACGTGCAAGGGACCCAGAATAGCTCTAACAATCTTTTAACAGGATACAGAGCTGAAGGACTCACACATCCCAATTTCAAACTTTCTAGAAAGCTACAGTGATCAGTGTAGTACCTGCATAAGAGCAGATATATAAACCAGTGAAATAGAATTAAAAGATATTCACATTATGTTCAGTTGGTTTTCAGCAAAAAGGTTAAAGCCATTCAATGGAAAAACAATCATTTTTAACAAATGTTTCTGGTCCACTGGACAGCTATATGCAAAAGAATACATTTGTACTTCTACTTTATATTATGCATATTAACTAGCTCAAAGTGGATTGTACGTCCACATGCCAATATTACAACTAGAGAATTCTTATTAAAAAACCTAATTTAATATTCAAAATCTTGGATTTGAGAATTACCACTTAAACAACAAAAAAAAGTGATAAAAAGAGAAGGTGGATATGTTGTACTTCATCAAAATTTGAAACTATTATGCTTCAAAAGATATTGTCAAGAAAGTAAAAAGACAATTTACAGACTGGGAGAAAAATATTGAAAATAATAATCTAACAAGGGACTGGTATCCAAAATGTAAAATGAACTTTTACAACTTAGCAAGAAAAGAGGCAAACAGCCCAGTTTCTTAATGAACAAATGATGTGAACAGAAATACCCCAGGAAGCTGTATGAATGATCAATGAGCACACGAAAAGATGCTCAATACCACTATTACTAGGACCATGCAAATCAAAACCACGAAGAGATACTACTTCACCCCAATAGAATGGTTATAATTTTTTTAAAAATAGACAGTAGGGTAATTCATACATTGCTGGTGCAAATGAAATATAATACTACTTCAGAAACATATTGGAAGATCTTCATGCTAAATACACAAATACAGTATGACCCAGCCATTCGTTCCTACATGTTTACCCAAGAGGAATAAAAACATATAAATAAATTATACATACAATATTGTTAATGGTAGCATTATTCAAAATAGCTCAAAGGCAGAAATAGCGTGTATTTCATTCAACTGAGGCATGTATAAACCACATGTGGTACATCCATAGGACGGAATATCATCCAACTGTGCAAAGGGACACGACACTAGTGTGTATGTTACAGTGCTACAACACCATGACCCGTGCTACAGCACAGTCCTCTAAACATCAGTCCTCAAACACCCAACCCTTAGAACCAGTATTCTCAAAATAAATGATCCCTGAAAGCATTATGTTAAGTGAAAGAAGCCAGGAACAAAACTCCACGTAGTATATGATTCCATTAATATGGCATATCCAAACTAGGCAAATCTAGAGAGTCAGAAAACAGGTTAATGGCTCTTCGGGCCTGAAGGGAGGATCAGAGGAGGCAAATGGAGAATGACTGGCCACAGGTATGTGCAAAGTTTCTTTTTGGGTGATGGAAATGTTCAAAATTAGATTATGATGATTGTTACATGATTCTGTGAATACTGTAAAAACCACTGAATTATACATTTTGAATGCATGAGTCATATGATCTATAAATTCAATAACACTGACAAAAAAGGGGCGGGGCACAGAGGGAAAGCGAGCAGGGGAGGAGAGTGGAAGGGAGGGGGAGAGGAGGAGAGGAGAAGAGATGGGAGGGGAGGGGAGGACAAGGGAAGGGAAGAGAAGGAAGAAGGAAGGAGGAAGGGGAAAGGGGAGGGGAAGGGGGAGGGGAGGAAAGAGAGAGGAAAAGCCAAACAAGAGCAGAGTGCTAGATGCACCATACCTTGAAAAATACAATTCGATTTTCCACGTCAGAGAAAAGTTAAATGGTAAGGTGGTGTTTTTAATGTAAATTATAAGTCATTCCTCAAATATATGCTATAAAAGTAGGAAATAATCATAGATTTAAAAAATAAGGTAAAATGTAAACAAAATGGGAAGTAAGACCAAGAGAAATTTCTGTACATTACAGTTAAATTTTGCTCCAAGTTACCTGGTGCCAAGAGAAAAGGCAGAATGCAGATAATATAGTAAGATGCAAAGCAATTTTTTATTTTCGTGACAATTCTAAAAGGACAATCAGACGAGATGCAGTCATTTTCTACAGATATGTTCTCTGTCCTCTAGGCACTCAGAGTTAGAGACAAATATGTACACATGTGAATAATTAACATCAGTGAGGGGATCGCTGTAGGGAACGCTGTACAGGCTCCACCAGGTCCATAAAGGAAGGAGTATCATGCAGACTTCGGAGTGCGGCGGAGGCGGGGGAGACCTCACGGAGATGTTCGAGGTGAGCTGGCAAGGAGGGTGGGAGAACATTCCATGCCTCTGCAGAGACTCAACTTGCCTGGCCCCAGCTGGCCAACTGCATGTGAGCTAGCTCGGCTGGAATACTGAGCCTGAAAACAGGATAGCTGAAGGAGACCGGAAGGCTGGAAACTTCCCATGACGGCTTTAAATGTCATGCTGAAAACACTGAACTTTAACCTGTAGGCAGTGGAGCCATTGAATGGCAGGCTCTGAGTAGGGAGAGAGTAGGCCCTGGAACGTGAAGTTAGTTTTCAGAGCTGACCCAAAGAATTTAGGCCTTTGGGCAGGGCACGGTGGTGCACACCTGTAGGGAGACTGAGGCAGGAAGAGCACCATAACTTCATGAGTTCAAGGCCAGCCTGAACTGCAGAGAGAGACCCTGTTTCAAAAAAAAAAAAAAATGGAATTTATGCCTTTGGATTTAAGTCCAAAGGGTAGTAATCCCAGATGTGTCTAGCTACCCATAACAGTGATTTATATACAAAGACATACAAATCATAGTAGAAGATATAGTTAATTTGGGATTATAGGCTACATGAGCTCCAAGTGGTTCCCCTTGTAATTATCATAGCTTTCTACTGAGCCCATGACATTCCTACATGGTTGTACTTGCAGTCCAAAGAGATTGAGTCAGTGTCAATCTGTTGTCACAAAATTGTCAACCCCCCGTAGACTATAACTGGGCTGACTGGAAACAGCATGTAACAGGAGTTGAAGAAAAAACTTCCAACTCCTATAGAGCTAGAGATGTTTAGATAAGATACATGCCATGTGATCTGTTGGTCACTGACATTATCTCTTCACACACTATCGTCACGGCAACCCAGGAAGGTAGGTCCCGTCTTAATTCCACTCCACAGCCCAAGACCTTGGCTTCCAGAAGTTAGTGCTCTCACTGGATGGATCACTCTGGATGTCTATTTTTAACAGTGTGTTTAATTAATCCTTACCATTGAAAGCACCGCAATAACCTTCCTGCATTTCTGTCCACAGAGAAGGACTACACACTATTCTCCTTAAATGGCAGATGGACTATCTCACACCCAGAAGATTGCATGACTCATTCAACAAGTCAAAAACAATGTAAGACAGAAATATTTCCTGATAGTTGGACCAGTAATGTTTCCACTAAAGCCTTTTCCTCACATAAATCAAAAGTCATAATTTTGCAGGGAGCCATATTTGCTTTATTCCTTTTCCAATCTCGTTACCGCAGCAGAACTTTTCCTTCCTCCTGGTGGCATTACTTGACCTCTACAAAACTGTACAACAAAGGTCCACTTCATCACCGCATCGCCATCACCAGGCCAAACATCCCTTCACTTAACTTTGCGCAGAATAACATTATTACTCCATTGATTAGTCCTGAGTGGCGCCGTCCTTAGTGCTACTCATTCTTCAGCTTGCCAGAGGACCAAGAGTACCAGCTGTGTACAACAAAGGCAAGAGCAGCTTCCAGCCAAGTGCTTCAGCTTTTGCCAAGAATGGATCCCCAAGGAGTCTAATGACGATAGCACATATCCATCCTCAAGGATTAACACTCTGTCTGCAGCAGACAGAACATCCTCTTAACTTTAAAGAGGGCCAAAGGCTCACACAGAGAAAACCGAGCAGTCTATCATGCGGTGTCTGGCCAGGACCTGCCCTCAGTGGCAAGCATGCTAACCTTCAGAAGCAGGCTGGGCCTTCACCATCGAGGTGTTGGAACCTGGCCCCAAACTTCTCTCCAGCCTGCTCCCCTAGAACTTCTCGGTCACCATGGCACAGCCAGATAACCAACCAATTATCAGCCACTGTCTAGGACAGCTCCCCAAGACCCATGAACACAAGCTCACTAAATCAGCACTCTGGGAGAATAGACAGGAAATAACCGTACCTCATCTCTTACCTGGACCAGCACAGGGCGCCCCATCTTCCACCCTCTCCTCTGGGCCCAGTCCCTCCAGTTCACTTCAGAGCTGCTCCAGCAGCTCATAAACTCAAACTTGACCTTTGATTCATCTAACTAAGGACTGACATTAGAGTGCCCCGGCAGCAGACTCCTTTGCAAAATATTCAAGGTCCTTCCCACCCCGATGCCAACCTATCCAATAATTTCAGCAACAGTTTCTCCCTATCCTGGATGAGTTCCCTGAACACATTGCACGTTTTCACATGGATGATTTTCCAATTGCTGCTCAGTACACCTAGAGTGCATGTCCCGCTCATCTCAACCACACGACAAAATCCTGATCATTCTTTGAGAATCAACTCAAATGTAACTCCCTCCTCGGATCCTTTCCTCAACTAGCCCCAAGCCAAACAACCGGTCCTTCCACTGTGCCCTACACTTTGCACTCACACAGATCTTCCAACTCAACAGGTATTAGAGCCAAGACTAGAGACAAAGTCTTCTGACTCCATGATCTAAAGCTTTTGCTTAGACCTGAGTCTGCTACATCATCCTACCACACTGAATCCCCAGTGGCTGCCCAGCTCTGAATGAATGAATGATAACCTATAGATATTTTGTACAATTCCCTCCCCTCACTCCATTCTCCAAACTAGGAGATCTGTAGGAAATATGACCTCTCCAACTGTCAGGGTATAATGTGTCAGGCAAGCACGCCCCAGTGTAGGGATTTATAACACTGTAATATGCAATCACGTAGGTCCTCCGGTGAGGTCCATGATGCCTACTTGGCCAAGGAGAAGGGAAAAAGGAACAAGAAAGCAGTATGTAATGTCTGGGAAGATGCCTGGCCCAAAGGAGCAGCCCCCCTTTCAGCTCCCCAACACACCCCTTAATCGGGCCTCTGAGCATTTGAGCCCACCAGGGGCCAACAGCCAAGTCTGGGCTAAAAGCATCACATGTTTGGAAGGAGAAGCCAGAGTGTCCCTAGTAGTGTAAATACAGAAACAGATAGGACAAGCAGGTCCTAAGGATGGATGCCAAGCCCATGAACGTCAAAGAGCTTTGACTTCTGAATCTACTCTCTGTCAAAAAAAAGGAGATAAAAGAAGAAGAAAAAATAAACTTCTTGATTTTGCCTTTTCACAAAGAAACTCTTCAAGAAGAAGCAAGTGAAATCCTCGCAACTCACTGGGCGCTGAGCAGAATGTGCGGACACCAGCCCTGGAAGGAAGAATGAATAAGAGATTCAGAACGAGCTTTCCTGCCCCAGGTTGAGTCTCTGCAATCATCCTTTTGCCAGCGATATTCCATCTGCCAATCTACCTGCAGAGAGGGGCCATTTAAAACCTCACATCCACCCAGGATGGCTGTCGGACAAAATACACAATCACAAGCTCCGCTCAAAACCTGGTAGGGAAAAAAGAAGGAGGAAAAATCAAAGGAAATATTCTGGCGGCTTCTAGACTTTAGGAATTGCACAAGCAAAGACACTAACAATACCTACTTGACACGGTGTACAGAGTTCATAAAGCAAGTCCCGACAGAAAATTCAAACTTTCTTGAACTATCTCATGGCTTTTAAAAACCCCATCTAATTTGAACATCAAGATAATCATGGTCTTTTGGAGATACGCTATTACAGAGTCCTGGGCTATTCTCACATCTGCATCAGGGAAGAGCCGCTCCTAAGGACTGTGAATGAGAAGGCTGGTCTGTGTGCAGCCTGGGGCAGCTCTGAGACAGAAGAAGAATGCCCGCCCACAAGGATACAATATGGCACAAGTGGCTCCTGTTTGCACTCTGACTATAAGTTACCCAGAACTGAGTTTCTTCAGGGCCCACATAACACCCAGCACAAGTAATTATCTAACAAGTTAGCTGTTGAGTTTGTTTCTTTTTGTTGTTTAAGAAAAAAAGAGTGTCAGTGGTTGACTTGCCCTTTAACACGCAAAACACACACGGGTCATATGCTAACATTTTGCTTATTCTTTCTGGCATAACAAGACAAAAGTACCATAAGACAGAGAGCAAATGCATCATCAGTGCAGCTGAAAGGAAAACCATGTCCCCCACTCTAGTATCATCATGTCCCTAGTGAGGACATTAGACACTCACCCTCTCAAGCTTTCATGGATTAAATACAATGCAGGCGGGAATCACATTCTTTTCCGAAGCAGCCCTGCATGCTCCCACTGTGAGCCAGTTGTACTTTATATGCTGGAGATGTAGAGATGAACAGGAAACGTCCCTTAAGGGGCTCATAAAGTGAATTACATCCGCATTGGTCAGCTACTACCTTGACTTTGGCTGCAGGGCAGGGAGCTCTGCCTTCTGCTCATCTCTCTCTACTCTCCCATGACTCAATCTGTCACCACTGAGCTAATATGTCTTAGATCTATAAACCCGACCTCGCACTTCTCTCGGTGCACAGAAATCCAGCCACCTACAGATGGACGCCCTACCATTGCTGCCAACATGAACTGAGCCAAGCACCTCTCTTTGCCAGACTGCCACCCATCCGGACTGCCTAATACCTCCCTTCCCTTCAATATTAGTTCCATTCCTTTGGTCTCCCAGGATTTTCTTTCTGCTTCTCTTTCAGCCCTTTATTTCTGTCTTGCAGTAGGCCAGAGTAACTACCTTTTGGAATAGCTTTTAACTTTCAACTTGTAACACTCAGGTCTATGCCTCATAAACTCACAAAAACATGAACCGGCCTTTCTTCCCCTTCTGACTCATTTTTTCATAACCTTGCAAGATACTTTTTTTCAAAAAGCATCCACCATCATTTTCCTCCAAGTGAAACACAGTGGTCGGTCTTATCCAACATACACGTTTCCACCTCTTCTTTATCCTCCGACATCTATTCCAGTCAGTCTAGTCCTCATTACCCTCATTCGAACTGCCCTGCACCTCACCAAATCACAGACCTCACCTGTGAACGGGACTCATTTCATTAAATCCCACTGAATGTTGGCTGTGTAACACACACTGTACTGGATATTGCAGAACAAGAACATGGCCATCCAGTTTCTCGCCCTCCTGCGTCATACTATCCTGTACTACAACAGTGAGCCCGCTCCTGAGAGGAGTGGATTTTTTTCTCCACTATACCTTTAAGAACTCTAGTAAAATCCTTTTAAAAGACACTTTAAAAAGACAAACTGTGTAAATTTAATGAATTTTTTTCTAATCTGGTTGGAAATGGATTTCCAAAAATAGATTAAAATGAAGAATAGACTTTAAAACTTCTTTATCGTCTCTTCATTCTCCTACTCCAGAAGCCTCATAAAACAAGTCTGTCCCAGCGATTCCTCCATTACGAAATTTTCCTCCCTTAAATACAGGACCTGTGGCCCTCAGTATTAGGGGGGCAGCACTTACTCTTCACTTCCTATGTGATAGTTTTACCCTCCAAACACTTATACACCATTTTGCTTTGTATTTCTTTTATAGTCCTCACAATAATAACCCACAATTAAGCTTCACAAATACCATGCCACAGTGGACATAACAACATCTAGATTCAAATGCTCACTCTAAAACTGTCTGAGTCAACTTAAAGCCTCTAATCCAGAAATTCACGATAGCAGGCTTAAACTTTACTATCCATCAACATTCATACCCAGAAGAAACTATGACACGCCATAACAGAGACTTCTTGCCCTTGTACAAAAGGAGGACAGGCAAAAAGAAAAGAGAGACGATCAAAGGGTAATTAACATGTGAACTAGAGCCTCTAGAGTCATTTATTCCCACCTCTAAGTGACATTTTTATCATGTGGAATGAACTTGTCACCAGGCAGCATATGGACTTTTGGAGCTAACTCTCTTGAAGAATTTTACATGACTTTGTTTCTGACACAACTATTTTTAGTTCAATAACACTGCCCCTGCTTCTGTGACATTTCCCAAAACAACAATAAATCTGAGGTTGGACAAAAGGAATTTTAGTTTGATTTAAATTTGTGCTTGTGAGAGAGTCAGGGACAATTGTAGTACGTATGTCCAAGTCCCACGGTAAAAGCTGGAGTGGTTGCAAAGGAGTCGGGTCACTCAGTGTCCTGCCTGGGGCAGAACTCACCTGGGCTGGAAATAGGTGCCAAAAATGATAAACCAACTTACTTCTTAACTCCTCACTTAATCTGGAAAGACCTGGAAAGCCACCAATCCACCCTAAATGATGCAGAAGCTACAAAAAGCTGATCTCTGGGACCCTGCCAGAAGGATCATGAGTTCAAGCCCAGCTCAGGCAACTCAGTAACTTAGCGAGACCCTATCTAAAACTACAAATCAGAAAGGACTCGGGATGTAACCATGGACTGAGTCCTCTAAAAGCCTTGAGCCATAATAAGTTGTGAGTGTCAGGCATTTTGCTCCAGTCACGAGAAAGTGACTAAGACATGTGACCACTTAGAAATACCAAGGCTGCTTCAATGAGCTCCAGGGAAGGAAATGAGGGTGAGAACAGAAGAGGTTACTGTGACTGGGGGCCATCAGGGACCATGACACTCTGAAGGGATGAGAACCGGCGAGCAGAAAGGAAATTGAAGTGAGTGCACGGAGAAAAGCAGGAGCATGGTGAGAGAAAGGCTCCAGAGCCTCCGTTCCGTCACATGGGGCCTGACTGGGCTTCACTAAAAGCACAGAAGTGTTTTCTACGGCCCTATAGTAAGTGCCCCTTTCCATAGACTACAATGGGAAAAGTGTAGTTCTCTTTCTCAAAACTAAAAACATTACCAGTGATGCTATCAAAGAGACTTCTACAGGCTTTGGAAAAATTGAGACAAGTTTTCCAAACCTGAACAATTATAAAAACAGCTTGGCATGTTAAAAACACAGATCACCACTTAATATTATGGTCTCAAGGTGTATCCATTTATCTACAAATGCCTCAAGTTTATCCTTCTTTATGGCAGAGGAGTGAAATAAATCAGAAACACAAGCTCACATATCGTATGGTTTCTCTTACATGAGAAACCCAAGTACTGTATAAATAAAAGATAATAGGAAGTAGGGAGATCTTTTTCAAATGTGAAGGAGAACAAGAGATGGAGAGGTGGAGGGATGGGGGAGCAGGGGGCTGAAAAGAAAGAAAAAACGGAAATAGAGCTTTTGAAAATGCAAAGGGAACCAAGAGTTGGAAGGAGCAGGGACGGAAGGAAGGGTTAGGGGATGAAAAAAAGAGTGAAGATGTGTTATGTATCTGTACCATTTCCCCACAATAAATGTAATCATTATGTACTGCAAACACGTGCTAACAAAAAAATAGAAATTTAAAAAAAAAGAAAAAGGAAAAACCACCACCTGCCAGGCACTCCCCTTCAGATTCTGGCTTAAAAGTCCCGACTCAGGCCCTAAGAAGACAAAAATGATTTCCTATATTCAGGGAAGTATGGGCCACATGTGATGAGGTGACTCTGGGGTCTTTTCACAGGCAAGGTCAACAAGTGTAAGGTCATCATTCCTTCACACACAGCAGGGCTGTAAGTGCCCCTGTGTGAGATCAAAGACATATTCCTTGTCCTCTAGGAAAAAATAAAAAGTTTCTTCTTTCCTGGAATCCACTGTACTAGGCCAATTTAGAAAAATTCGTCAGAAACTAAGGAGCAAAGCATAAATATACGTACACACACTTTGATCTAATTTTAGAGATTAGGACAAACTCAAAAGGCATTTGAACTATGTTTGCATTCTACGTAATTAAATCAACAGAACTTGTAAATTTGTGGGTTCTTCCTCCCCAATGTTCTTTGAAAGTATGCTCTGGAAATTAAGTGGAGCAGGTCACATTTTTGCAAAAATCTTTTTAAAGGATATTCTTCACTTTACATATTGAGAATAGCAAGCTGAAGATAAATTCTTTTTGTAAATTCAATTGACTTTTTAAAAGCAGGCTTAAAAATATTTAAACACAAAATGACCCCACAGCGAGTGGCTTGCTAGGGAGAGAGACAGTTATTCAAGATGGCTCACGTCATCACTGGGACTGCATGGTGTTAGATGTCAGCCCAGCAAACACAGAGGCCGATGGAACGGCAAGTGCAGAGGCTCTGAAGTCAGCAGAGCGTGGTGTGTTTGAAGAGTTGGAAAGTGTTGCAGTGTGACCAGAACATATTGGAAAATGGAAGAAAGTAGCTGAGGATAAGTGGAGACCACTATGATGTATGATGCATGGCTTGCCACCATGTTCACTCGTGTTCATGTTTAATAGATGACAGGACAGATACTATAGCTATGGTGTTTGCTTGTTTGTTTGTTTTGTGGCACAAGCCTTCTTTTGAAGGTCAGAGTCAATATTTGTAAAACATTGATACAGTTCCCAACAGACAGCAGGCCCTCATTAAATGGTGGTGGTAGTTATTAGATAACACAACTCTTGGCGGGGTGGGGGCTAACGGGGGGGTTAAACCCAGGGCCTTAACACTCGGCTACATTCTCAGCCCTTTTTTATTTTTTATTTTGAGACAAGGTCTCCCTCAGTCACTGAATAGCCCAGGCTGTGCTCGACCCTGCAGTCCTGCCTCAGCCTCCCCAAGCACTGGGATTCTAGCCATGCAGCTGTACTTTCAGTGGTAAAACATTCAACACAGTATTTGGCCCAAAGTAAGCATTCCAAACCACCTTTCTGGAAAATCAAATAACATTATTAATATTATTACATAAAACATTAGGGTAGCAAATGTTGAATGGTGTTTTTGGATTTGTTACATGAATGAGCAAACCTGTAAACACAGTGATCAATAACTTAGCAGTAGAAAGCTTGGGTACTACTTTACCTATCCTTAACACTTCATTACTGAATGCGTCTATAGTGACGAAGAGATTTTTTTTTAAAAAAAAAAAAAAGCTCCTCTCTATTTAAGGTCAAAATATGAGCCAAAAACTGTATAACTATGTTTGTGCTATGTGCCCCAGGCTGATGGTTAACCCAACATTTCTTTTAACGATGTTGAAAAAAAGAAAGCAAGTGAAATTCAACATAGTTTTAGAAGAAAACAATTCTGGAACCAAAAAGCATTCAGGTAGATGAAGGTTCAGGTAGATGAAGGTTAACTATAGCACACCTGCTTCCAACATGGTGTGCTATAGTTATAGCTGGGACACAGGAAGTAACATAAAGGAATGAGCTGATCGATGCAGTTTGACCTTTGCCTAACCTGGGTGTGTTTTAGCAGCCTTCAGCCTGGGACTGGCTGAGAGCATGATGGCTATGATTGGCTGACACTTAGTTGTTATTGAGTAGGATGCCCTCTTAGGTGTATCAGTCACTCTCCCATCACTGGGACAAAAATACCCAACACTCGCAACTTAAAGGAAGAGAGGTTTATTTTGGCTCACAGTTTTCATGGGTTCAGTCCACAGTATGCTGGCTCTAAAGCAGGAATGGTATGGTGGAAGGACCTGGCAAGGAGAGCTCCTCACCTCATGGCATCCAGGAAGCAAACAGTGAGGGGAGAAGCCAGAAACAAAAATACACCCATCCAGGACACGCCACAGTGATATCTATTCTGATCAGGCCCCACCTCCTAATAGCACTGTCAACTAAGAATTAATTGGTGAATTAATCCACTGATGAGTATAGTGCCCATGATTCAATCACCTTCCAGAATCCCATCGCTGAACACAAGATTCGTGGGGGACATTTTACATAAATCATAATTCGGCTGGGTTACAACTGGTTTACAGGCTGGGTTACAACTGGTTTACACAACGAGTTAGGTTACAGTTCACTGTGTACAGAAGCTATATTGATCCAAACTTTCCCACCCAAGTACAGAGGCAGGTTTAGGCCAGACTTAATTTAACAATAACAGAAAGTCATTTACCGTTTGTAATTTTTTTATTACATAGGATTGAAAGCAGGACCTTCACACTAAGCTATATCTCAGTCCTTTTCTTTCTTTTTTTTTTTTTAATTTTGAGACAGGATCTCATTAAGGGTCTCAGCTTCTTTTTACTTTACTAACTGAAAAGTACTGTTTGCAAAGCCCTACACTGACTCATTCTTCAGAACAAATCTTCAGTAAACTCAGACCAAAATAGACGCAGGAAAGGGAATAATTGCCAGCAGAATGCTGACCGCTTGCTTCCTGGGCTGTCTGTCTTCCCTCTCTCTTAACCCCACATCTCCAAGAAGGAGGATTATTATCACTTCTCCTATGGAATCCCACTGCCAAAGTAAGCGGGAGGCAGAAATGGCCATGAGTACAACTGGTTTGCCACCCATACTCTTTATGAATTGGGCTCATCTTCTAAACCTGGCACAGTAGGGCACAGATGGTCTGGAAAATGGGGCCAAGTGCCACTGGAAAGCTGGAACCTTCTGTGCCACATGCCAGGATCTGTGAGGCTATGTCCCCAATAAGTTCACATGTACTGGGGGAAACTGAGTCACCAGTTGTCCATTCATAGGATCCACCCCTGCCCCTACCCAGAGCTGGGTAAGCAACATCACTTTCAACCATGGATCTCAGAGACCTAGGAAAGCACAGCAAAGAAAAAGAATAGCTAAATGAAATCTACCCTCTGACACCCATCTTCCCACCAAAGAGTCCTTAGAACCATCAGAGACAACCCAGAAAGATGAGTGAAGATGAATTGGTACCACCAGCCCTGAACACAAAGGAATAGACATTGCCTTAACTTCCAACTAGGGGAACTTGAATCAGAACTTTAAAAAGATGCTCATAATTGGGTGGGGTTTATATGGAGTTTAGTAACAGCGAGGAAGAACTGCAAAGACTTCTTTTTAAAAACAGATGCTTTCTGACGGCTCCCCCATCATCCAGTTTGGAGTAGGGGGTTGGCTAGGATAATTCCTTGGGGTACATTTCTGTCCCCATCTCCTACCAGGAGGGAATGGTATGCGCCAAAGCTTGGGATAAAGCTGACAGAGGGATTCTGGGATGAAGGCCCCAAGGGTCTCACATTTCCATTCACAGCCTGTGCCAAGAACAAGTCTGGCCACCACACCAGGGGTCCTAAGTGGGAAGCCATTTCAGGCCACATGAGAGGCAGTGATAACCCATCATTACTGGATAAAGAGTCCAAGCACCAAAATAACTAAGAAATGATGACATTCTGAAATAAAGCAATGGGTCTTGTGTGCAGGAATTTCCCTTTGAGGAAGAAAACAAGGGGCCTCCGATTTGGCTGTGTGATTGGCAGAGAAAGAAGAGCATAGTTTAGCTCGGTACGTATAGCTTGCTCCTGGCGGGGCTGGGCTAGGCAGCAGCACTTTTTCCCTCTAAAGTATCGAAGTGCTTCCAGTTTCTTCAGAGTGAACATTTCCCCCAATATTCTGCCTCAAAAGTGTCCTTCACCAGCTGAAGCCAGGCTTTCCTTGCTCAACTCAATGCCACCAGGGAGGTAACAAGACCTGTGGTACCCAGCTGATAGGGAAGAACAAGACTTGGTGGAGTGTTTTAGAATCTTGAGGTCTAGAAGAAGGTGGGGCAAACCTTCCAGAGCCTGTACTTTGTAACTGAAAATGAACATAACCAATCCTACAAGTTTGTTTTCCATGTAGGGCATCCAGGGCTTACTGTGGTGGTAGAACTTGTCTGAGAAAACACAGCTACTGTAGCAGTTAGAGGTGGATCTAGCAGCCCCCTCCCTCCCACCTCAGGCCCAGAGATTAGTGTCCAGAGTTATGTTTTCTGTGTGTCTGCTCTGAGTTCAGTCAGTCATGGAAAAGGACTTCAGTTGGATACATAGCACACAAGAGGAAGAGTGTTTAGGGTTATGGCAAGGGTTGGGAAAGAGCTAAGTCTGCTCTAGGATGAAGACTAGGAGAAAAGTCCAAGAAACCAGAGAAACATTGACCCCAAATGTATCTCAGTTTCCATAATCACCTGGCTTGTCCTAAATCCTTGGATATTTGCAATACGAACAAACATGTTGGAACATAAACTGGCAAGTTCTACAAGAAGAGTTTGTGTGTTGTTCTGCAATGGTGTGTATCAGTCGTATTGCTGTGTCACAAATTACCCCAACATGCTTAAAATAACAGCCCTCTAATTGCCATACTTCTCGTAGGTGAGGAATTTTCACACAGCAGTAACCGCCCATGCGTGCCCCATGGAGTATTGACTGAAACAGCTCAGCTGGGCTAGAGCATAAAGCTGGTCTCACTCATGTGTCTGAGCCCAGGGAGCTGGCTGTTAACTGGGGCACCTTTTTCTCTTTCGTGTAGTGTGTCTCTCTCCACATGGCCTGTCCCTCTAGCAGGGCTACTTGGACATCTTCCTATGGTGGCTGGAAGATGTCCAGGCCTCTTGAAGGCCTTATGCATGGCCTCTTCAAGGTCTGGGCTTATGAGCCTAGAATATCTCTTCCATCACACCATGTGGCACAAAGTCAGTCCCAAGGCTAGGTTCGGTAGTAAGTAGAGGGATTCCACTTTTTTCATGGAGAAGCACCAAAGTCGGGTTGTATAGGACCTAGACTTGGGAGGTGGGATTCCTTGGGGCCAGTTTTTATAAATTGCTCCATGGTGCTTGTCACCAGGAAGTCTGGTCTGATGTAATGGAAGAGAGAAGTGGATCCAAGAACAGCGGGGTGAGATCTGACTCTACTCCTTGCCTATTGTGCTCAGTCCACGTGGCTTCAGGGAAGTCACCTCCTGAGCCTCCTACAATAAAGAAACTCTGGAGCAGGGTGTGGTGGTGCAAGCCTATAACCCCAGAACTCTCGGAGGATGAGGCAGGAGGATCACAAGTAGTCCAAGCCCAGCTTGGACTAAACAGCAATTTAGACAGACTGTCTCAAAATTAGAAAACAAAAAATGGGATGGGGATGTATTTCAGTGGGAATAAATAGATCAATGAATAAGGGAACTTTCTATAATGTTGGCATATGATATAGTGACTTAGCTGGAATGGTGAAATGAGGTCAATGAAATCGAAGCACGTTGAAAACCATGGACTATAATACAATTCTAAAAATGTTTTAATCCATATATTAATGTTGTATTATTTATTTGAAACCCCTCCTCCTTCTAAAAAGCATTCAAAGTAAAGAGCGGGTGGCTAGCAGGAGGCAGTTTACAAATTTTGCAAAGAGCCGCGTCTAACAAGTTCAGGTTTCAAACCCACTCTGCTGCTCTCTAACACGGGGAATCACTTACCTCTCTGACTCTGAGTGTCTTCATCAATAAAGTCACATTTTTTGAAGATTAGGGTTTCAAATTTGATTCTTGTGAGGATTATTATAAAAGAGCTAACACAATTGGCACAAAAATTATTTTCATCCCCATTACTACTCAAATATTTATGCTATGACAAATCTGAAACTCGTTACTTGAACAGTCAAAATTTCTAGAAAAATACTAGTTTAGTCTTTGCCTCAGTGGTTTTTTCAATTTAGATTTTATTTTTTATACAAAGCCTAAACTATTTCTTTTTTAAAATTGAGGTCATCTCTTCTTTAAACAACAACAACAACAAAAAGTCCTGTTACCCAAATTGGTTTCTGTGTTTGGGGATATGAAAAATCCCATCTCAAGGAGCAGAGGGGCAGCTGCGTCTGCTGAAGCCTGTAAGGCCTGGGGGTGTCCTCTTTCGCCCACGGGTGAGGCAGCAACACAGACACCATACAATACTCTTCCCATCCCAAGAGCTTTCTTACCCATGCTCCTGCCAGCACAACTCACAGGTGCTGCAGCACCTTATCTGGACATTGAAGCCCAGTCTCCAGGGTGCAATCTGGCAACTTAATTAGGGAAAGACGGTGGGGAGCTCTGTAGCCCCGCCCTCACCCCCATTGCTTGACCTGGGCATAGCTGCCTTGTGTACTTTGGTGCAGTTCGGCTGGTATTCTGTCAAGCTGACCCCGGCTTCCCAATTCTAACTATATTTAAATCCCCGCTCCTCCGCCAGCCCAGTTCTCCTCTGCCCCTGCTTGGGCCCAGCCTTAAGGCTCCCGCCCAGCAATGACGCCAGCTGGGCTTGGGCTGCTCACACAAATCAACGTGGATGGCCTCAAGGCCCAGGGTCCTGGGAAAGGGAAAGAGGTCGAGGAGATGACTAATACGAAAGGAGGGATCGTGACAGGCTTGGCTTCCTCCAGCCAAGCAGAATCTAATCCTGAATGGAACTGAAGGGATGGGCTCCTGAATAAGGCAGACGCCAGCTGTGGGTGGTTTCTCTTCGGATCTGTGTTTGAGTGCACTTTAGAAAATTAGGTTTGGACTTGAGCAGTAGAAAAGCAGAAACCCACACACATTCTGAAGTGTAAAAGGAGAGTGTGATTGACACTTAGAAGGAGGACGGATACATTGAGGGTATGGGGACGGGTTTACAGCCATTATCAGCTCTAGCTGTAGAACCATCTGGGGAATTCTTTTAAATTTCATGCTTAAATGTCATTGGTTTAATCAGTCTGGAAGGTCAAGTGCTATCACGTGGCTATAATAGACAGGATTAAAAGTCGCAGTTACAAGGAAGAGAGCCTGGAGCCATTATTCTGAAAATTTAGCAAGCATTAGAATCACACAGAGGGCCCAGTTAAGGCACAAATTGCTGGGCGTGGTCCTCAGAGTTGGCCACAGGAGGCCTATGGCGGAACTAAGAATTTGCATTTCTAACAGGGATACAGAGGCTACTGATCAGAGACTGCAGTAGAGCCAAGAAGAGCCCTGACCCGTCGTCGGGTTGGAGCTTTGACTGCTGGTCCTGGATTAGGCAATGTTGTGGAGGGCAACAGATATGTCTGAGCCATCACAGAGCTCCAAGCACGGGTTTGAAGGGAGCCATTAAGGCAGACTGTATAAGAAGAAAGCCCTGTGATGCGACTCTGAGCTTTACATACAGACAGAACACTCTGGGGGTTGTATATGTCTGTGTTCTTGATCAAACACAGCAGAACTCAGATTGTCGTGTTTTGCATTCCAAACTACTATTAATTAGTATCCTAAATCAGAGTCCTCCAAACAGTGGGAGGAAATTTGACTTACAGTGATTTGGAAACCTTTGCCCACACACTCTAAAAACACTGAGTTTTCCCAGATCTTGGGGAGTCTCTCCTCCCACTTCCAAACATTCATCCTATATTGTACTGCCAGCTTGACCTTCTCCAGCCAGCCTCTACACTCAGGGAGACTGGGGGGTATCATTATTGAAAGAAACATAAGGTCAGCATTTGCTTACTGCAGGAACTGTGGAGAATTCCAACAAAATTACATAGCTTGAGAATCTGGTTCATGTCGTCACATACATATATATGATTCTTGCTGAGATAAACTGTGGCTGTGGAATTCCCATTTGGGAAACAGAACTTTCCTTCCAGATAATTCAGCCATTCCTTCCTTAGAGGAGCCTAAACTAAATAACCAACCAACCACAAGAAGGTAACATAAATAAAATAGTAACATCATTAGCATAATCTGGGACGGGGCCCTTGCAAGCTCACACCAGTTAGCACGTGCTTGAGGTAAATGACACTTTTTTAAAAAAATGAGTCACAACGATGTAACAGGACAGAATATAATGCAGCCAGGTATGCAGGTCATATCATGACACCAGCTCTGTGGTGATGGGACGGTGAAAGACAGCTTCAGAGGCTACCTGGTCAAAAATCCACACTGGGGTGAGAGGTAAATGGGGCACATTCCCCAGGCTGACCACGGGGCTTCTTTTAAACTTGTTGGCAACAAGCTGAGGACACTCTGAGGCTGGGGGATTGTTAGTTTTCTCTCACTGTCAAAATTCTTGCTTTGGGAGAGAAAACCAAATGCCAAGCGAGCTCAGATCCTGTCTCTGTTCTGGGCCAGAGCAGATCCTGCCCCCTCAGGACAACTAGATCTGAGATGTTCTGAATGTGGGTTTCACAGCGCTGCCTGATGGCCCACTGCATCCCAGGCCCTGTCCAGGCACGGAGGTCACAGATACAAGTTAAACGCGGGCATTCTGGTCCTCAGGGACGCAGAGTGCAGAGCCTAGAAGTGACTGACCATTCAGTAGACTTGTAATAAGTGCAAATCATCTACATGAAAAGCTAAGAAGTAGCCACTGGTTTTGTCAAATTGCTGTTTAGAAATGAATAGGAGCTGGCAGTGTAGCTCAGTGGTTGAGTGCTTGCCTAGCAGGCATGAGTTCCTGGTTCAGTACCCAGCACTCCCACATGAACAAATGGCCGGCTGTCCTTTGGCAGTCACCAGCCCCTCCTGTCAACAGGCAAGAATGAAGAAAAGCAAGCTAATTTTGCTCCTTTTACTTTCCAGAATTAAACATGAGTAGGAAAGAAATTTCACCACAAATGTGTTCAAAAATTCTACATTCAAGAAACAAAGGATCTGTAATTAATTAGGCCATAGTCTCCCTGGAAGCTGACTGTACTGAATAACAAAACATTTCTTTCATGAACAGGCCTGGTGCAGCGAGGGTGAGCACTCAGAGAAAGTAGGCAGAGGACACCAGGTAAAAATGATTGCTAATATTGACCAGGCTTGCCATGCGTCTGGTACTACTCTAAGTAGTCTGCATTTATCAATTCATTAATCCTCACGACTGAGCTATACAGTGAGTGCTGTTACTAGTCTTGTTTTTCAGAAAAGGAACCAGGCACAGAAAGGCTGGTAGCATGACCAAGGTCAGCCAGCTGTTTGGTGGGACAGACATGAAGTGAACTGAGCCCGTATAGAGGACTTTGGTGTCCTAACTTTCCCTGCAACTCCACAGGGGAATGTCTGTGGGTTTTGACAGCACGAAATAGTGAGACAGCAAGAGTTGGGACTAGAAAGCCTGAGCCTGAATCCTGATTTTGCCGCTCGGCGGTATATGCTTTGTTGGTAAGTTAAATTCCCAAGTCACAGCATCCTTATTTGTCAAAAGGGACTAGCAATGTCCTTCAAGATTATTGTGAAGGATTAAATGAAATAAAGATAAAATCCACCCAGCATTTCAGGCCGAGGAGAGAGCAGTTTTGCCTGACTATGAGGTACATTCCATGCCCTTGAGTTTCGATAAAGTGCACTGGAAGGGTGACATGCTCCCTAGAGAAGCATATCACCTGTGAAGATTCACACATTAGCAGCTCTGATTCATCTGTGCCTTGTGCGAAGCCAGGCGGTTCCTTCATTTCCCAGAGCGTCTGACGAACTAGAAGGACTTGCTTTGAAATTGCAGAAAATGCAGTCGTGAGGAAACTAGCAGCCTATATCACAACAGTTGTAGGGAAATTTGAGGAGTTGCAGATTACAGAGGATGACTGAGCCCTCTTATTAAGAACAGAAGTCCCGTCCTAGCTCCAACAGTGGCGCAATGCCTCAGAACTGAAGAACGATTCTTACGGGACTGACACTGTATACACTCACAGTAGGAAAAGAGGTTGGTATTTCATAGACTATTAGAACTGAGAACAACTACATAAAGGGCCTAAAAATCACCTAATTCCACGATTCTCCTAATGCTTGAAGCATTTAGATAAAATGAGATCTCAGGAGCCTTTGCTTAAATAGTCTATGATTCTTTAGTTAATGTGACCCATTACTCATGATTCTTAGCTTGACTGGCTTGAGAGACCGCAAGGGATTCGTAACGCACACTTCTGGGAGGGTCTGGAGGGGTCAAGGGGATCTGAGCTTGGAGACTGTCTAGTCCCTGGCTTCTTTCTCTCTGGCTCTTTCCTTGTGTCTCTGCTTCCTGACCACCTGAGGTGAGCAGCCTTCCTCCACATGTCCTTCCACCATGAAGTTTCGGCCTCAGAGTCAGCTGACCAGGTTCTGAAACCATGAACCAAAATGAACCTTTTCTCCTGTAAGCTGATTTTCTCAGATATTTGGCCACAAAAACCTGAGTAATGCAGCAAAGCACACTGTTCTCTTATAAGCATTTGCAGTACTCCGGTATACACACCGAATGCAGTTTCCTGGCTTGAGCAAATTAACGTCTCTGGTACCTGTCATGCAAGAGTCCGGTTTGAGTCTGTGGAGAAAAGCGGAAGGGTCTGCACAGGAAGCCTGAAGGTTAGGAGACTAACCTCTAAAGGTGGTGGTGAAGACCAGAGCTGCCCAGCAGAAGCCAGAAGACTTCTTCTCCCTTTCCATTTTACTCCATCCAGGCTACAAGCCTCTTTGTTGTTGCCATCCACACCTGGGTGGGTCTTCCCACCTCAGTTTGCAGCCTGCATGTCAATCATCCACAGACACACCCAGAACTGTGCTGGGCTAATCCACTAGGTCTGTCTTGATCCATTCAAATTGACACCACAATTAACCATCACAGCATGCCACAGGCTTGATGCTCAGTCAGCAGCTAACTGGTAAATTCTGAGGGTTTTCAAACACATTTGGAGCACTTAACTGAGATTCTGCGTGGTTCCTAGAATTAAGACTGCAAAATAATACACAAAATCAACATGTGCTTTTGAGAGCAAGTACACAACTTCATGAATCCTGCATGGGATCTGTGCACAGATGGAAAAAACACGTATTTTGACAACAACACTACTTCTAGTACGATGGCTAAATATATTGGTATAGACATCCATTTGAGAAGCAGCCTGTGTAGAAAGTAAAATAAACTCTGAAAGATTTGCAAATAAGAAACTTCCCTGCTTACAACAATAAACGTTGGAGCTCACTGGCAGACTGGCTGCTCGAACACAGACAAGCAAAATGCACACACCAGTGTGAAAAACAGCACTCTGCTAAAGATTTCCTTGTTTTGTATTTCTAATGTAAGGATCAATAGCTTGCTCTTTATCATTGCTCTTCTGTCTATTCCAAACACATTACTTCATACCTAACCATAGTGATATTAAGTTTCAGAAGTACAATGTACTAAAAAGACAAAAGACTTGCTGCCAGATAAACCTAAAATCCAATTTGAACTCACAATTCATTACCCATGTGACTTGGACAAGTCATTTAGCATTTGGTCTTCCACTTTCTCACCTGTGAGGTACAGGTATTAATACCAACCACATAGGAGTGTTCTGAGCACCAAAGAAACAATGTACAGAACATACCTAAAACATTTGCCAAGCATTGAGCAACTAGATGCTCAATAAATACGTGTGGAAGTAAAGCTGGAAAAGAATGTTCTTATCTTATTAAAAACCACTGACCTCAGATTAAGACCTACAAAGATTAGTGAGCAGCAACTGCAGTGATTTTTTCTGTCTTGAAGTCTGAGAGGAAGGATTTCAACAGATACCATAGTCAAATAGTTGATCAGACTATCCATTCATCCATTCATCCATTCATTCATTCAAAAGTAATTGTTAAGCATCACTATATGTCATGGATATAGTGATGAAAAGACAAATATTAACCTGACAGCCATATTGGTAAGTGTAAGAATGAAATTGGTGAGTGCTCCTGATACCTACGAGTTTATTAGAGGAAGGAGTCACCAAGGTATGGAGAGAGGGAAAGATGTTTGACCTGAGATCTGAATGAAGAATGAGTGGGTTCCCACTGGGAAAGGGGAAAGGGGAGAATTCTGGGCCAGTGATTTCCATCGTGAAGAAGAGGAGAGAAAGAGAGAGAGCAATAACTAAAGTAGAGGAGTCTTGTTACGGTACTATCATTTTTATTATGGAATGTTTGGGGCGAAGTGCAGAAGCAACAGATGGAATAGTCCACATATGAAGTGAAATGATCCAGGCAGGCAGTTGGAAACCCACATAGGAACTGTTTTAAACCTTCGCCCACATGGAGACTATGCACAGGCCAGGGTTTCTGGAGATGCGGCAAGGGATTTTGGAGAGAGTTGTTGGTATATCATGAGCCCAACTTCCCCCCAAGGAAGAAACTTTGGGTGTTTTATCCCCCCTCCAAACTTAAGGAAAAGAACTTCCCAAGACAATTTGGAAACTTCATCCGAGTTCCCCTAACACTTAGGGAGTAGTGAGGGCTGGTCCTGATCTGGCACAGATGGACAGCAGATTTGTGGCTGCAGTGCAGTTGACCTGCACTCTTGAGAAGACCCTGAGAGGCAAAGCCCAGACCAGACGGAGGCTCCAGTATTGAACCACTTTTTTCCAGGAAGCCAGAGACACCAACGGATCTTCTCTGAGTACAAAGGCCTTCCAAACCACCCTTGCCGTGAAGGACTAGCCATTCTCTAACCCTCTTGACTTCCCTCCAGAGTCATCCAAAGCCATTTTATATAGTCCCTGATATCTGAACGTTCACAAGGTTGAAACTGTAGCAAAGCAGTCACCTACAGGCGGTAAGATATAATCATGACAGTATGAATAAAGATATTTGAGATGTTTTAAAGGTTTGAGTTTTTTGACCCATTAAGTGATGTGGTCTGTCTTACTTTCTTGTTGCTAGGACACAGTACCTGACACCCACAAGTTCCAGGAGGAGAGGTTTATTTTGGCTCACAGTTTGTAAAGATTTCAGTCCGTAGTCAGCTAGCTCCAGGGCAGGACGGCAGGGCAGAGGTGCATCACAGAGAGGCACAGCAGAGGAGAAAGAGCTCATGGCAGGTGTCCTGGTTGCGTCCTCATTGCTGGGACAAAATACCCAACACCCACAAGTTAAAGGAGAATAAGTTTATTTTGGCTCTTAGTTTGTAGAGGCTTTAGTCGGTAGGTAGTCAGCGGGCTCCAAGGCATGGCAGAGGGGCATGACAGAGAAGAAACAGTTCATGGCATGGCAGGTAGGAGGCAGCAAACAGAGAGCCTCCCTTTCTCCTTTATTCCATTCCGGCTACAAGCCAATTGACTGGTGCCACCCATACCCAGAGTGGGCTTTCCCCTTTATCCACACCCAGAACTAGGCTAAACCAATCAGTGGACTGATTTAGTTATCACACACGCTTAATCCATATTCACACACCCATGATCCAGTCACCTATAAGTGCATGAAGTCTTGAGAGCACGTCTAGATACAAACCATAACAGCAAAGCAGGCAAGAAGCAGAGAGGGATTAAGGGAGGAGGAATGATACACACCAGTGATGGAGAACCTTTTAAAGCCTTCAGTGATAACTAATAACCCACTGTAGCACGCATGCCGTAGGTTTGCCACCACTGATACACACCCTCCCAGGCCGCATCCCCTGTGACACACCTCTTCTCACCAGGCTTCACCTCCCGACATTCCACCCAGCTACAAACCCATCAGAGGTCTAATCCAGTAATGAGTATCACACACCCACAATATACAGTCGCCTCCCAAAAGCCCCAATTATCAGTGCATAAGGCTTTGGGGGGACATCTAGACATAATTATAATGTGGTGTGTGTTGGTTGGTTGGTTGGTTTGAAAACAGCTATCATGGGAAATTACCTTGCTTGTTAGTATAGTCATATCTAACCTGGAAAAAAGTCAAAGGGGACATACTGGCAGGAGACAGGGAATAAACACAGCAAAAAGGACCCAAAAATTACACTTGCTTTTGCTCTTTGAGCTTGATGTCACCTATGTACCTCTCTCCCTGGGAAATCATGTCTGCATTTCAAATACAAGAATAACTAATATCTGACCGCTTTAACATAAATTAATATAACACTTTACTATAAATTAATATAGCATTAATCTAGCATTTACCATGTGCCAAGCATTATGTTAAACCTTGGGATATGCTCCTTAAAAAGTTACAATCGTAGGGGCTGGGGATTTAGCTCAGTGGTTAGAGTGCTTGACCAGCAAGCACAAGGCCCTGAGTTCGATCCCCAGCATCAAAAAAAAAAAAAAAAAAAAGTTACAATCCTTAGGAAAATAAGGATCATCTACCCTACTCTTCCTACCTTTCCTCCCAGCTCTGTTGTTCCACACTGTGACATTTTGGTGCTCACAAAGGTTTTGCCTTCAAGGCAGCTCTCTTGGCTTCTCCTCAGACAGACAGCAATCATACAGAGCCCACCCCAGGGTGTAACACCAAGAGCTCCCCAAGTTCACAGAGCATACCCATCTTTGCAGCCCCTTACACTGGGGCAATTGGCTAACTATTGCACACGGCACCTTTTTATATATGCACATTCCCAAAGGGCCAAGTTTGGTGCCAGGTTTATATGCAGGCTACTATAATTTATATTACGTTTCTTGATTCAATGAAAGTATTTTTTTTAACTTGTTAATTAAAAAAATAAAATGTTTAAAAAATCGCGGTGGGGATGGGGGTGGTTGCTGAACCAAGATCCAAATCCAGATCTATCTGGTTTTGTGGACCACGCTCTTAAACATAAGATCTTTAGCTTCCAGAAGCATATTCTCAATTTTCATATTTGCTTACAATTTGTGAGCAGTTTCCTCCCAACTACCTTTCATGCAGCCACACATGGAAAACTACGCACGACTGACCCTCCTCTTTGTTGCCGCCTGTCTTAGTCACTTTTCTCTCGCTGCTGAGACAAAGTACCTGACACCCAAAGTTAGGAGAGGAAAGGTTTATTTGGCTCACAGTTTGTAGAGGTTTCAGTCCATAATCAGTTGGATCAAAGGCAGGGTGGCCCAGCAGACAGGCAGAAGGCAGCAAGGTAAGCATGAGGAGCAAAAGGGGCTACGCAAGGGTTAGGCGAGCCCCTTTCTGCCCCTCACATCTTATCCAGGCTGCTAGGATTAGGGCGGTGCCAAACCAATCAGTGGATTGATATAGAAATCACATGCCCTACATCCCAGCACCACGTACTCTAGATTCAGCCACCTCTGAAAACGCGCCACCTTTGACTGCATGAGGATTTGGGGGGACCTCTAGACACAAACCATAACACTACCCAAGGAGACAACTGAATGCCCTGCCACATCTAGTGATGAGAAAGCTTCTTCTACATTCTTTCCTGTCTCTTTCACAGACTCTTCTTCCTCTGTTCAGGTTTTAAATTTCTTGGTTCCTGAAATCCCATCCCAGGCCCAATCCTCCTCACCAGCTGTGTGTTTTCTTCCCTTCCCACGGCTTTGACCACTATCTCTTTGCTTACATCTCCCAGACCTGAGGTTCTGGGCCAGGTCTGTCTCCTGAGCCTCAGGTTCTGTGTTTTCAGCTACTTTATTTCTTGTTTGCCTCAGTTTATCTGCTGCATCACAAGGTGCTCAAAGAACATACCTCATTACCATCGTGTACCCTCAGGGCTTGCTATTATGCTACAGTAGGCATTCCGCACACTTTTACACTTTTACTACAATGTATGAATAAGTAAGTGACTAGGTAAATGGATTCCATGACTATTTAATGAATGACAAATTCCGGTGAAAATAAAAAATACTTTCTTTTTTGTTTTTAAGAAAAAATACTTTCAAAAGAAAAATCCATGTTTAATTCAGTCTTCCAACCTAGAATAGAATATGCTGAAGAATTGTGTAAGGAACACTGGGTCCCACACACATTTGACAAACACAAGATTAAAATAAATTAAGCAGAATTCTTTTGTGCTTTCATACACTAGTGGACAGCTGAAATGTCCAAAAGAATGTGTTCTATATTTTATATTCTTCCACATTTGTTAGCTGTTTTGGAATGAATTTCTATTTGGGTGTGCCTATTTAGCGTACACTAATTGCTCTGCAGATTGAGATTCTGTTATTAAAAACTGCCCTAGAATGTAAGATCACTGCTTATAAGAAAATTCCTTTTAAAAACGTCAATACTAATTGAGTGTTAGTATTCAGAGGTTTTGACTTTTCTGAGAACTTGGTAAATCTGTGAAGACCACTTGGACACAAAAGAGACTTTGGCCTTGGCCTAGCGTGAACCACACCCCAGGGCGTGCGAGAAAATTTACAGATGTGCATCAGGGCCACCCAGGGTCGCCATCAGTCAGGCTGCGGGTGTCAACTCGCTCCCTACTTGGAGTACAGCATTTTTTCGGGATGCAAGTTCTGGTGACAGTGCAGTTGTGAAGCCCACACACGCTGGCTCTCAACTCCGCTGCTCTCTGGGCCCTGGGGAGGAGGTGACTCCTTGGGCTATAGCAGCTGCAGGAAGCACACTGACCTCACCTCCCCCTAAGCCAAGAAGCCTGCACAAGGTCAGGCCTGGAGCAACCATCATTGGACAGAAAACACACAAATAATCTACCTCTTTCCGCCCTGGAGAGTGAGCTCAGGGCTCCGGAGAGCCCAGGGCTTTGCGCGTGCCAGGCGACGTCAGGGCCAGCATGCTGGCGCTTCCTACGCCCTGAAGGCGCTTTATTCATGGGACAGCTTGCTTCCAAACCGGATGGCGATGCTGGAACAGATGCTCGGCTCTAGATCTTCCCTCTCTGTAAATTACAAGGCCTATGGGAGGTGGACGCACCCATTTCCTGGGCTGAGTTATATGGATGTTGGCCCAATCGTAATGGGACAGATACTGGGGTAGGGTGGGAATGGAGAAGATATCTCTCGAGGTTTCTCTACAAATAAGAATTCCTGGCAATAGCCTCCCACTTCCGTCATCAATGGTGATTCTCAGGGTCGTGAAAAATCCTGCATTATTGTCAGACATGGGGGTGGAGTGGAAAAGATAAAAGAAAGCCTTTATGCTCCCTGTGCCGTGAGCCGAGCTGTCCAGACGAGGAGAGAGCCCACGCAGTGAGTCGCATAACCTGGAGCCTGCCCTGGCGCCCCGGTGCCCTACCCGGCCTCTTCCAAAGCCAAGAGGCAAAGAGGACTTGAAATCACCCTGTATTTTAGCTCCATGGAGAATGAGGTATTGGTGGTTACCGCTCAGTTGCTGATACAGTTACCTGACTGTACCCTGCTTTCTTATCACAGATAGGAACTAGGAATGAATAAAATGTGGGTGTTTGTTTGAACTTTTCCAAAGAAAAGGTTTGAGATACCCATGTTTCAATTGCCTATAGTTTAGTCACTTGAACATTTGAGGGACAGGGCCTTTCTCTCTGTAAGAGCATCTCTCCCCCCCCCTTCCTCCCTGTCTTTCTTTCTCTGTCACTTTCCCTCAGACAGGGTCTTGCTGAGTTGCTCATCTAGCCTTGAACTTGTATTCCTCCTGCCTCAGCCTCCTGAGTATAGCTAGGATTACAGGTTTTAGGAAGAATCTCTTTATCTGCCTGATGTCAGATGAGATATCAGGGACAGTGACATGGGTACCATAGAAAGATGTGCCATTACAAAGACGAGGTCCCTTCAGTCCTTGAATTCCACTGGCTGAACACATGTCTGAAGCCAACCGAGGCGACTCTTTTTTAAGGAGAGGAAGGAGACAAGGAAGACAAGAGAGAAAGGAGAAATAGAAGTAGGAAATGGAGAGACGGAGTAAGAAAACAGGAAGGGAAGGAAGAGATAGGAAGGAAAAGGAGAAAACCTGGACTAGTTGGGAGCTCGCTGGAACATACACAATAGCACGACTTGCTGCTTCTCCAAATGAAAGCGAGAGAGGAGGCTGGCTGCTTGCTGCTGGCTCTGGGCTGGCGCAGCAGCCTCCGCATGGAGACGAGCAGGCAGCGGGCCACCCTGGGCCTGCTGTCCCAGCAGTCTGTGAGTCACGGGCTGCTCCAGTCCCTGGAGAGTAGGATGTGGGCGTGCAGACCATCCCCGCTGCTGCTCAAGAATGTCCTTTCAGGAAGCTGGTTCACTCCCAGGTCAACTCCTTCAGGATCGAGCAGACAATCCTCGAAAGGACGGAGGGAGGCCCGAGGCTTGAATCCTGACTCCAATACAGTGTATTTTCCCTCATGGACTTAGCAAGTCCTTCAGGAAGCCGCAGAGAAGAATGTCCTCTCGGTGAAGATTCCTGCCCACGCAGACAGTCCCTTCTGGGTACACAAATGCCTGTGCCAAAGCACAGGGAAGGAAAGGCCTGCACTTCAGCAACAGACTCGCTGTCAACAGGTGGCTCACGGAAAAACCAGGAAGAATCAGAGCTAAGAAGCTGAACACCTCGGCCTCAGCCTCTCTGGGGCCAGCACTGCCTCCCTCTGCCAGCACTCACTGTACATGGCCCTCAACCAGCTCACCATGATGCACCATCCCTGAGCACATTCAACTCTATGGCCTGCACTTGTGAAGGTTCTAGGCTTTCCCTACGCTTTGCTCATTGCTCAGCCGAGCCCAATAGCTCTGCTCCGAGGAACTCACCCGGGCGCTGTCTTCAGAGGACACTTAGGCAGGTGACCCTGCATCGGCCCTGGGAGTCCAATGACCGGGGTTCAATCCCCGGTTGCACGATTGCTCACTGTGACCTTGGGAGAAAGAAACTTAACCTCTTACAGAGATCCAGCCTCCCCATGTTTGTACTAGTGATAACAGACCTAGTGCTGTTGTGAGAGTTAAACTGTACAACATTTTTGAGAGCAGGGACTTTTATCTAGCAATATTAGACTAAAGAAAGCCATGAACAAACACATCCAGAATACACTCAGAGTGCTTCCCACAGTGCCACACAGAAGGCTGCAGCAAGTGGATAGGAGTCTCTTCCTTATCTTCAATGCTTCTCTCCGTGCCTCTCCTGGAGGAGGTTATTTTGGCCATTGTATCCGTCAGGGCCGTGGCAGGAAACAGATGGTATGTTCCCACTGAGGAGATCTTCATAAAGGAACCATTTGCAGGATGACTAAGGGATCCCGCAGGGGATGGGTAAGCATGCTAGAACCAGCCACAGCTGCAGCCAGAACTGAGCCAGTGCTGGGAGCACAGCTCCAGAGGATGGCAACCCTTCAGTGGAGGAGTGGAGCAGGAAGAGAGAGGGAAGACTCAAAACCCGCCCATCTTCTTATCTCTTGCTGGTGGCTGCCAAGGGCGGAACCCAAGGTCCACCAGTGTGGCCCATGCAAGTCAGCTTCCATAGAGCCAAGTGCAGAACAGTGAGTTGCCCCTGGTGGTACAAATGGGGAAGTCCAAGATAGCCATTAAGTCCCCCAAGGAGTCACGTTAACAGCCATCTTTCCTAATCTCCTTGGGTTCTTCGGTAGATTTATACTAGGAAAGTTGATTTATACTACGTAAGTCTGAAAGAGGTGAGGAAAACAGGAGGGTTTGAAATTCCACCTCGTATTTCCTCCTGTAGGGAGGGTTTAAACATCTGGGCTCCATCTGCTCCATGGAGTTGATCCCACAGCTGCATCATGCCTTTGCTGCCCTCCCTTATACCAGAAATTTCTACATGTAAAAATCTAGCAATGGATACATACATTTTCTATGTTTTGAAAAAAGGAAAAGGGGAACCCAGGCATAAATTATAGGAAAAATTTTTTGAACTTTTGCAACATGTGGATAATTTTTAAATAAATAATATTTAAACTCTACTCACATATTCAGATCATCTTTATATCTCATATATTTGTAACAAGACTTAAAGAAATCCTAAACCTGAAGGACTAAATGAATTCACCTTTGAAGGACCGGCATATCCCTGGCAGGGCAATTGGGAGCCAGCTCTGCAGAGGCCGCCTGGTCTTGAAGGTCATGTTCACTCGCCCAGTACTGCACAGCTACGTTTGGATGGACACCTGCTAACTGGTGTCCACTTGACTCCAATGGCTGCCAAGAGCCCCAAGGCTCCACTGGACATGGGACACTGTGTCGGTACCTGTATCAACGCTAGCCCTCTTTGGGATTGGCTTCATCCACTAAGTAAATGAAAAAGTGTGTATGGGGAGACCAGAACCATGTTCAAACTGAATACTCACACAGAGGTGTGGTTGGGTCTTCATAGTCCTGTTTCAGCCTACTTACCGGGCCCGGTGAAGACGGCGGTGCTGGGAAAAGAATGCGAGCAATTAAGAGAATAAAGAGAGCCAAGAATTTTACAGAGTTTATTTTATTCTAGAGACTACATTAAGTGCTTCACATGGATTATCTCAACCTTCCCACCCCTCAAATAAGCACATGTGGTAGACTTCAATTTATAGATGAGGGCAATAGAGCCAAGAAGTATTCAGTTACTTGCTGGAGATAACAAAGCTGGTGAGTGGAGAGTTGGGATTGGAGCTCGAGCAGTCTAACTCCAGATCGTACTCTTAACTGCCAGACAAGTCTGCCGCCGATTATGTACTCTTCAAGTAAAGAGCAATTTGCTTCAGAAAATGAGATAATAAGTAAATGTTTTCTTTTACTTTTTCCTTTTTGGTCTTCTCCCGATTATATTTAGGAGTCCATATATTACTTTCATAGTGAAAAATATAAACTTTTTCTGAAAAAGTCATGCGGGGGTAGTCCCATTATGGAATTATGAGTCCCTTGCAGCCTATTCCTGCCACAGAGGCCGACTTCAGGCCCTACACAGAGTGGAGGCCGGGAATATACCCACATGTATACGGTCAGTGGATTTTTCAGCAACGGTCTTAAGGTAATTCAGTGACGATAGAATAGTTTTCCTAACAAAGGTACCAGATCAACTGGATGTCCACAGGACAGGGGGATAAATAGTGACACTTCCCTCTCACCATTCAACAGAAAGTAATTTGAAATGTGTAATCGACTTCTGCGTAAAACTTTAAATCATGAAATCTCTACAAGAAGATAGAGGAGAGGCTTTGTGATCTTGGAGTTGGTAAGTTGTCTTAGGAAACAAAAATAAAGAACCGCTTTATAGATGTTTTTATCAATGGTACTTAATCACAATTTTTTTTTTCTTTGAGAAAAACTATTTAAAAAACATACAGGCAAGCCACTAGCTGGGATGAAATATTCAGATGAAAGACTTATACCCTAATGTATAAATAACCTTTACATCTCGATGATATGAAGACAAACAACCTACTTTTAATGGGCAAAAACAATTAAACAGACATTTCAAAAAAGATCTCTGAAGAGCCAAAGGCACATATACAGATACTTCAACACAATACAGATGAAAACTACTATGAGATGTCACTCCAAATCCACCAAATGAAAGTCTGATCACACTTGTGTTGGTGAAGATGCAGAGCAACTGGAACGCTCACATACAACTGATGGCAATATCAAATGATACTAAATTTTTTTAAAAACAGTGTGGCAGTTTCTTTAAAAGCTAAACATAAACCTACTACCATAACCCAGTCATTTCACACATACAGCTATGAAAATGTGTGTCAACATGAAGGCTTGTGCATGAATATTCATAGCAGCTTTTTGTGTAACAGCCAAAAAGAAAAAGCAACCCAAATGTTGATTAATAATAAATAAATTATGCTATACCTGTACAATGGAATACTACTCAGCAATAAAATGGAAAAACTATAGATACATACAACAGTATAGATAAATCACAAAATAATTTGTGCTATGTTCAAGAAGTAGCCCTCAAAAAAGAACGCATACTGTATGATTCCATTTGTATAAAATTCTAGAAAACAAAGAATACATGGTGGCAAAAGTAGGTCAGTTGTTGCCTGAGAATGACAGTGGAGGGAGGCTAGATTACTAAAGTATGATGGTCAATTTAAATTGTCTACTTGACTGGATTAAGAGATTCCTGGTGAGGTGATTGGATTGTGAGGGTGCTAACTTCATCAATGGTTTGGTCCACTGATGGGTTCGTAGCTGAAAGTGCTGTTAGGAGGTGGGGCCTGGTTCTAGGAAGTAAGTCATAGGGGCATGACCCTGGTGCTCTTTCCAAACCATTCTGCTTCCCAGCCATGGTGAGTTAAGTAGCTTTCTTCCATCGCACCTTTCCACTATGAGGTCTCAGTCTTGAAGCAGGCCCACAATTACGACACCTCTGAAACTATGAGCCAAAATAAACCTTTCCTCCCTCATACTGCAGATGTCAGGTAGTCTGTCCCACAACATGAAGTCTGTGTAATACATAGGAGGCACAAGGAAACTTTGGGGACTAATAGAAATGTTTGTTATCTTTTATCTTAAGTATGCTGATAGTTTCATGAATATAAATATAGATCTAGATAGCTAGGTTTCTCAGAGTGTATACTTTCTCAGAGTCTCAGTGTATTAGATGACTGCAAAATCACTTTTAACAAAATCACCTTTCTGCTGAGCATTTTGGCTCAGTGCTGAGCTGTTACTGTAGCACCTGCATGCAGTGGCCCAGCTTGTTCTCCCTCGAGCAGCAGCCCGGGCTTAATACGCCAGTTCTGAATCACAGGTCTGGGAAGCCCTTTCTCCTCACTCTTTGCTTTACAACTTCACCTCTCATTTGTGTAGCTCTCTGATTTTTTTTTTCAAAGCTTTTACTGCAATGTAGTCACATGCATGTACTTACCTTATAAGAATTCAAAGATACACACACAAGGCAATAAAGAAGGGTAATTAAAGTAGCCACAAAGTAGAGAAACAAGGTGAACTGTGCAAATGGTTCCACTTGCCACTTCGATCCAGGAGTCTGAGATGGGTGATGCAACTGTTTCCCTTCCGGCTGGTCCTACTGCTCACCTGTCTCTCATTTTTGGAGAATCTCCTTGTTTGAAGAAAAATTATAGTGTTTAAAGTACTTTTTTTTTCATACAATAAGAAAGCCTCTAAAAGTAAGCCAAATGTTTCATCTTACATTCAGCAGAAGGCTTGTAACAGAACTTGGAAAAATGCTGGTTTTGTTGGACCTACTAAGGGACAAAATGTTTGTCTCCTACCTGTAATCTTACTATTCGTAAAGATAATTTTACAACACTTGACTTTCATCATACGTGCTGATTTTAGCGTCCCCACAGAAGACAAAATTTTAATACATTTCTTCAAGTCTTCAGAATCACCCCATGAGGTGACCCAGACAAGTATTACTATCCATACTTGACAGGAAAGGAAACGGTGCCTCAGTGAGATTGTGACTTGCTACTTACACAGCTGACGAGGGGCAGCATCATTCCAAGAAGCCAGGGCTTTGGAATGCAAGTCCAACTGGCTTCAAACCCATGTCGCCACCTCCACACACTGCCATTTTGCTTATCCAACAAAAGCATCATTGAGGACCCGGATTTTCCCAAAGTCTCAAGGAAAAGTCTCTACAATAACAACACATCATCACAATGAGAACAGAATCTCCTACTAATGACTCCTGGCTCTTTCTTAATATCTTCTTCCTTCTTAATCAAAAAGGAAAATGTTTTCAGCTAAATATGGCAGCCCCATGACTCTTACCTCCCGATCATACTCCGAATTTACTTTCATTGACAACCAAACTGTCAGTGAACCAAGATAGCCTTGGGGAAAAGGGACGCAGATGTGGTCAAATTATGAAAATATGATTTCATAAACTCAGAGGGAACTAAAATCCTTGAGTGTGCCTCCAATCTACCTAGGGGCAAAGGAAAAGGTCTAGTGCACCTCTAAACCCACAATGCGCCAGACCTTCCCTAACATCTATGTATATTTTGTCACCTCTACATTCTATCTGCAGTCTTTATAACTGTCACCCTTAAAGTCTAAAAACACACTATCCATTAACCAATACATTGGTTGTTACTAGAAATCATCTTGCAAAGAGTAAAAAACATTACCGGGACTCTGGTCACTTCTCAAATCCCCATCCACAGGATCTCAACACCAAATCAATTAAGACTTAACAAGTGTCACTGTCCCGGATGTAGCAAGTATAATAGGAACCATCCCATGTCCGACCTAGACAGGAGGCTGAGATTCGTCATCCCAGGCAGTTAGATACATACAGTGGAAGGGAGAGAGAACAAGCCCTGAGATGTATGCATTTTCTAGAACCAAGTTTCCTGTCCTTCAAGAGTTTCCATCCTAGGTTCAACATACGCAAATCAATACATGTAATACACCACATCAACAGAATCAAGGACAAAAATCACATGATCATTTCAATAGATGCAGAAAAAGCATTTGATAAAGTCCAACACCCATTTATGATAAAAGTCCTACAGAAATTAGGAATAGACGGTCTATATCTAAATTTGATAAAAGCCATCTATGACAAACCAACGGC